>CAUYQV010092376.1:0-88386 GCA_963574575.1 Galagoides demidoff
AAAAGTTTTCTTTTTTTTTTTTTTGAGACGGAGCCTCAAGCTATCCCCCCTTGGGTAGAGTACCATGGCATCACAGCTCATAGCAACCTCCAACTCCTGGGCTCAGGCGAGTCTCCTGCCTCTGCCTCCCAAGTAGCTGGGACCACAGGTGCCCGCCACAACGCCCGGCCATTTTTTGGTTGCAGCTATCATTGTTGTTTGGCAGGCCCAGGTTGGGGATTCAAACTCGCCACCTTAAGTGTACATGGCTGGCGCCTTAGCCGATTGAGCCACAGGCGCCGAGCCGAAAAGTTTTCCACTCTTACATTTGTCACCCTTCAATATCAAAGATGTTGTCATCTTTGAAGCCTCTGGTGAAACTCAGGAACTTTCTTCCATGACTTTTACTGGAAATTTATAGTATTCACCACATAAAACATTCTGGGAGATATCATGTCACAGTTTAAATTTATTGAACCAACCACTGATGTCTCAAAATCTGCCACCAAGGCTCAGCACCTGTACGCCAGCCACATACACCAGAGCTGGCGGGTACAACTCCCGGCCAGGCCTGCCAAACAACAATGACAACCACAACAAAAAAATAGCTGGGTGTTGTGGCGGGCGCCTGTAGTTCCAGCTACTTGGGAGGCTGAGGCAAGAGAATCGCTTAAGTCCAAGAGTTAGGTTGCTGTGAGCTCTGATGCCACAGCACTCTACTGAGGGTGATTTTTTTTTTTTTTGAGACAGAGTCTTACTATGTCACCCTCAGTAGAGTGCTGTGGCATCACAGCTCATAGCAACCTCAAATTCTTGGGCTTAAGTGATTCTCTTGCCTCAGCCTCCCAAGTGCTGGGACTACAGGCACCCTCCACAACACCTAGCTACTTTTTTGTTGTAGTTGTTATTGTTGTTTGGCAGGCCTGGGATGGATTTGAACCCATCAGTTTCGGTGTATATGGCCAGTGTCCTGACCACTGAGCTACTGGCACTGAGCCTGCCACCAAATTCTTGTGCAAACTTTTTAGCAACTTCTTGGATCATCAGCCCAGAGATTTCAATATTAACTGCCCTCATCTAGGGAAGTTGTCCTTTTTTGCTATAGTTCTCCACTTTCCTTACCATATCTCTCCAGGTTTACATTTTGTGATGTTGCTAATTGTGGTCTTGCTTACACCAAAATGTTCTGCCATCTTTTTTTGGCTGACACGTTCCAGAAAATGTTGATGACCAACCTTTTCCTTCAATTTCAGCTCTTTGAGTTCTTTACTTTGGGCCATGATGTCTCAATTAAATGTAAAATTTTTTAGTAACTATAGGATGTACCTATAACTCAGACCAGTCTTTCACATTGAAAAAGTCTTCTGCAATACGGAATGTCCAATAGCATATTATGCCTAATCCAATACATGGTAATAACAACACATGAAAAAAGAACTTGCAGTATAAAGAAAAAATAATACAACTAAGGGACAAAGCTCATACCTTCCAACCCTTGGTGTAGAGTACACTCAACTGGTCAAGTTATAGAGGGTAAATTAATATTGTGTGTCATAGTCCAAGTGATCAAGATACAACTTACAGAGGTGGTCAATATATAGAGGCCAGTCTTGGGTGGCACCTGTGGCTGAGTAGGTAGGGCGCCAGCCCCGTATACCAAGGGTCGCAGGTTCAAACCTGGCCCTGGCCAAACTGCAACAAAAGGTGTTCGGGCACTGTGGTGGGTGCCTGTGGTACTACTTGGGAGGCTGAGGCAGGAGAATCACCTAAGCCTGGGAGTTGGAAGTTGCTGTGAGCTATGAGACACCACACACTCTATTGAGGGCGATAAAGTGAGACTCTGTCTCTAAAAAAAAAAATATATATATATATATATATACATATATATATATACACACACACACATACACACATATATATATGAGAGGTCAGTCTTCCATTGAGTACATGTGGTGCATGTTTGGTCTTTGAAAATTAGGTCAACTTAAGAAAGTTATCAATGCAGGGTGGTGGTCAACTATAAAGGATCTACTACATTGCAAGAAAAAAGAAAGTAAAGAATAAATCTATAGAGGTAATTTTTATTTTTCGAGACAGAGCCTCAACTATCACCCTGGGTAGAGTGCCATGGCATCAGAGCTCACAGCAACCTCCAACTCCTACCCTTAAGTTATTCTCTTGCCTCAGCCTCCCAAGTAGCTGGGACTACAGGCGCCCACCACAATGCCTGGCTAGTTTTTTGGTTGTAGTTGTCATTGTTGCTTGGCAGGCCCAGGCCGGATTCGAACCCACCAGCTCTGGTGTATGTGGCTGGCACCTTAACTGCTTGAGCTACAGGTGCTGAGCCCATAGAGGTAACTTTAAAACAAGGTACATATTGGGTGGCGCCTATGGCTCAACGAGTAGGGTGCCGGCCTCATATGGCAGAGGTGGTGGGTTCAATCCCAGCCCTGGCCAAAAACAAAACAAAATACATATAATATAGTTTGAGATGCCATAAATATAAGATGTATTGATGGAGGGATGTATGGATAGATATATGATAAAGTATAATGTAAATGATAAGATGGGAGCCAGGTGTGGTGGCTCATGCCTATTATCCTAGCACTTTGGAGGTCCGAGGTGGGAGGATCGCTTGAGGCTGGGAGTATGAGACCATCCTGGGCAAGAGCAAGATCCCTATTTATATGAAAAAAATTAGCTGGGCCTGGTGACAAGCATCTGTAGTCCCAGCTACTGGGGAAGCTGAGGCAGGAAGATCATTTGAACCCAGGAGTTTGAGATTACAGTGAGTTACCATGATGGCACTGCACTCTAGCCCGAGTGACAGAGCAAGTCCCTGTCTATAAATATATGCATACATGTGAACACATATACATACAGTAACTCCAGATTACTTCCTTCCTTGAGCCCCTGTCAACTCCACATTATTCCCTCCCTATACCCCCTGGTAACCACTATTTTGTGTGTCTTTATGAATTTGATTATTTAAGACCTGATATAGGCTCAGCGCCTGTGGCTCAAGTGGCTAAGAGCCAGCCACATACAGCTGAACTGGCGGGTTTGAATCCAGCCCAGGCCTGCCAAACAACAATGACAGCTGCAACCAAAAAATAGCCAGTATTTTTGTGGGGGGCACCTGTAGTCCCAGCTACTTGGGAGGCAGAGGCAGGAGAATCGCTTGAGCCCAGGACTTGGAGGTTGCTGTGAGCTATAATGCCATGGCACTCTACCCAGGGCAACAACTTGAGGTTCTGTCTCAAAAAAAAAAAAAAAAATTAAAAAAAAGACTTGATATAAATGAAATCACATATGTGTCCAGCTTATTACATTTAGCACGTTTTAAAGGTTCATCCATGTTATAGCATGTGTCTTTAAAAAAATTTATTTTTTATTGAATGGTAACTATGTACATTAATGCACTTCTGGGGTACAGTGTGGGGTTTTCACACACAATCCGAAACACTTTCATAAAACTGGTTAACATAGCCTTCATGTCATTTTCTTAGTTATTATTTTAAAATGTTCACATTTTACTCTTAGAAAGATTCACTTGTACCCTTGTAAGATAAACCTCAGAAGTGATCCCTCCAATCCCCCTCCACCACTCCCCCCTCCCCTCTCCCTCCCCCCTCCTTAAAATTTTTTTAATTAATTATTTTTATTTTTTGAGACTGAGTCTCACTATGTTGCCCTCTGTAGAGTGCTGTAGCGTCATAGCTCACAGCAAACTCAAACTCTTCTTAAGTGATTCTCTTGCCTCAGCTTCCCAAGTAGCTGGGACTATAGGTGCCTGCCACAACACCTGGCTATTTGTTGTTGTTGTTGTTGTTGCAGTTGTCATTGTTGTTTACCAGGTCTGGGTCGGGCTCAAACCCACCAGCCTCAGTGTATGTGGCCAGCACCCTACTTGCTGAGCTCCGGTAGCTGAGCCTTTTGGGTTTTTTTGTTGTTTTTTTTTCTGAGACAGTGTCTCACTTTGTCACCTTTGGTAGAGTGCTGTGGTGTCATAGCTCACAGCAATCTCAAAGTCCTGGGGTCAAGTGATTCACTTGCCTCAGCTCTAGAGTAGCTGGGACTACAGGCACCCATGACAACATCTGGCTATTTTTTTTTTTTTTGTAGAGACGGGGGCTCACTCTGGCTCATGCTAGTATTCTGCTGGTCTTGAACTCAGCTGAGCTCAGGCGATCCACCTACCGTGGCCTCCAACAGCACTGGGACAACAGGAGTGAGCCACCATGCCTGCCCGTGTCTGGCTGTTTTTAAAGACAGAGTCTCACTCTTGCTCAGGCTGGTCTCAAACCCATGAGTTCAGGCAATCCAACTACCTCAGCCTCCCAGATTTAAAAAAAAATTTTTTTAATTATAGTAAATCATGGGTGGTGCCTGTAGCTCAGTGGGTAGGGCGCCGGCCCCATATACATAGGGTGGCAGGTTTGAACCCGGCCCCAGCCAAACTGCAACAAAAAATAGCCGGGCATTGTGACGGGTGCCTATAGTCCCAGCTACTTGGGAGGTTGAGGCAATAGAATTGCCTAAGCCCAGGAGTTGAAGGTTGCTGTGAGCTGTGTGATGCCACGGCACTCTACCAAGGGCGATAAACTGAGACTCTGTTCTTAAAAAAAAAAAAAAAAGATTATAGTAATTTTTTTTTTTCTTGAGACAGAGCCTCAAACTATCCCCCTGGGTAGAGTGCCATGGCATCACAGCTCATAGCAACCTCCAACTCCTGGGCTCAAGTGAGTCTCCTGTCTCAGCCTCCCAAGTAGCTGGGACTACAGGCGCCCGCCACAACACCCGGCCATTTTTTGGTTGCAGCCATCTTTGTTGTTTGGCAAGCCTGGGCTGGGGATTTGAACCCGCCACCTTAGGTGTATGTGGCTGGCGCCTTAGTCACTTGAGCCACAGGCGCCGAGCCAAAATTTATCATCTTAATTTACTATTCTTTTCAAATGTATAATTCACTACCATTAAGTACATTCACATTGTTGTGCAACCAATCTCCTTAATTCTCATATTGCAAAACTGAACTACACTCATAAAAACAACTTCCCATGCCCCAGTCCACTGGCAACCAGCATTGTACTTTCTGTCTCTATAAATTTGGTTAGTATAGGTACCTCATGTAAATTGAATCAGAAAGTATTTACCTTTTTGTGACTGGTTTCTTTCACTAAGCATAATGTCT
This sequence comes from Galagoides demidoff, assembly GCA_963574575.1. Classification (NCBI taxonomy): domain Eukaryota; kingdom Metazoa; phylum Chordata; class Mammalia; order Primates; family Galagidae; genus Galagoides; species Galagoides demidoff. The sequence goes on from CAUYQV010092376.1 coordinate 5,171, forward strand.
TTGTTATAGGTTGAATTGTGTCCCCTTAAAATCTATATGTTGAAATACTAACTTTTTTTTTTTCCTTTGAGACAGAGTCTCACTTTGTCACCCTCTGTAGAGTATCCTGGCGTCATAATTCACAGCAACCTCAAAGTCTTGAGCTCAAGGATTCTCTTGCCTCAGCCTCCCATGCAGCTCGAACTACAGGTGCCTACCAAAATTCTCAGCTTTTTTTTTTTTTTTTGAGACAGAGTCTCACTTTGACACCCTTCGTAGAGTTCTGTGGCATCATAGCTCACAGCAACCTCAAAGTCTTGGACTCAAGCAATTCTCTTGCCTCAGCCTCCCAAGTAACTGGGACTACAGGTGCCTGCTACAGTGCCTAGCTATTTTTTTAGAGACAAGGTCTCACTCTTTGTCAGGCTGGTCTCAAACTCCTTAGCTCAAGCAATCCTGAGCTCAGCCTCCCAGAGTGCTAGGAATACAGGCATGAGCCACCACTCCCAACAGAAGTCCTAACTTTTAGTCCATCAAGGTGTGACTGTAGGCTCTGTGCATCTAGCTCAAACAGCTAAGGCACCAGGCACATACACCAGAGCTGGTAGGTTTGAATCCAGCCCGGGCCCGCTAAACAGCAATGACAACTACAACCAAAAAATAGGTGGGCGTTGTGGCAGGTGCCTGTAGTCCCAGCTACTAAGACAAGAGAATTGCATAAGCCCAGTAGTTGATGTTGCTGTGAGCTGTTACTCTATGGCACTCTACCCAGGGCAACAGCTTGAGGCTCTGTCTCAAAAAAACCCAAAAAACCCAAAACAGCAACAACAACCAAAAACGATGTGACTGTATTCAAAGATAGAGCCTTTTGGCTTGGCGCCTGTGGCTCAATCGGCTAAGGTGCCAGCCACGTACATCTAAGGTGGCGGGTTCGAATCCCCAGCCTGGGCCCACCAAACTACAATGATGGCTGCAACCAAAAAATGGCCGGGTGTTGTGGCGGGTGCCTGTAGTCCCAGCTACTTGGGAGGCGGAGGCAGAAGACTCCCTTGAGCCCAGGAGTTGGAGGTTGCTATGAGCTGTGATACCATGGCACTCTACCCAGGGGGGATAGCTTGAAGCTCTGTCTCAAAAAAAAAAAAGATAGAGCCTTTTACAAAGTTAATTAAGTTAAAATGAAGTCATATGGGTGAGACATAATCCAATATTACTGATGTCTTTATAAGAAAAGGAGATTAGGGCACAGACTTACACACACTGAGGAAAGGCCAGGTGAGGACACCCATGGGAAGGTAGATACCTGCAAGTCAAGAAGAAAAGCCTGAAAACAAACTAAACCTTGACGTCTAGCCTCCAGAACAGTGAGAACATATATTTCTGTTTAAGCCAGTAGTCCCTAACGTTTTAGGACCAGTTTCATGGAAGACAATTTTTCTTTTTCATTATCTTTTGTTTTTTTGGAGACAGAGTCTTACTGTATAGCTCACAGTAACCTCAAACTCTTGGGCTTAAGCAATTCTCTTACCTCAGCCTCCCAAGTAGCTAGGACTACAGGTGCCTGCCACAATGCCTGGCTATTTTGTTGTTGTTGTTATAGTTGTTATTGTTGTTTAGCTGGCCCGGGCTGGGTTTGAACTCACCAGCCTTGGTGCATGTGGCCAGCACTGTAACCACTGTGCTGTGGGCACCAAGCCTGCAATTTTTCTACTAATGGTGGTGTGGGGTGGGGTGAGGGAAGCAGAGTTCAGGCCAGTGATGAGAGGGATGGGGAGCAGCTGTAAATACAGATGATGCTTTCCCTGCTTGCCCAAACTCATCTCCTGTTATGAGGCCTGGTTTCCAACAGGTTGTGAAAGGCAGGTTTTAGCCATTCAGTCTGTGGTATTTGCTATGGTGGTCTTAGCAAACTAGTATAATCCTACCATCAACTATGTGGTAGTATGTGTCAGAATGTCCTTTATAAGGCTGAATAATATTCCTCTGTATGTATATATCACAACTTTATTTATTTATCAGTGGATATTTGGGTTGTGTCTGTATTTTGGCAATTGTGAATAATGCCACTTGAACATTGTGTAAAATATCTCTTTGAGGCTCAGTGCCATAGCTCAGTGGTTAGGGCACCAGCCACATACACCTAAGGCTGGCAGGTTCAAACCAGGCCCGGGCCTGCTAAACAACAATGAGAACTGAAACAAAAAAATATCTGGGTATTGTGGTAGGTGCCTGTAGTCCCAGCTATTTGGGAGGCTGAGGCAAGAGAATCGCTTAAGCCCAAGAGTTTGAGGTTGCTGTGAGCTGTGACACGACAGCACTCTACCGAAGGTGATATAGTAAGACTCTGTCTCAAAAAAAAAAAAATCTATTTTAGACTTTATTTTTAATCCTTTGAGTTCTATACAGAAAAGTGAAATTGCTAGATCATATGGTAATTCTATTTTTAATTTTTTGAGGAACCTCCATAGTTTTCCATGGCAGTTGCACCATATTATACTCCCACTAGCAAAGTGCAGGATTTAAGTTTCCTTTCTCACCAACATTTTTTAATGTGTTACTTTCTGTTGTATTTTATTATGTTGTTGTCTTAATTTATTTTACTTCATTTTTATAATCGTCATCCTAATGAGTGTGAAGAGTGTCTTGTTATGTTTTGGTTTGCATTTCCTTATGACTAATGATCTAGAGCATCTTTTTATATGTTTAGTGGTTATTTGTACATCTACTTTGTGGAAATGTCTATTCACATCCTTGCCCTATTTTTTTTTTTTTTGGCCAGGGCTGGGTTTGAACCTGTCACCTCTGGTATATGAGGCCGGCGCCCTACCCCTTTGAGCCACAGATACTGCCCACCTTGCCCTATTTTTGCATTTGGTTGTTTGATTTTTTTTTTTTTTAAACAGAGTCTCAAGCTGTAGCCCTGGGCAGAGTGCTGTGGCATCATAGCTCACAACAACCTCCAACTCAGCCTCTAGCGATCCTCTTGCCTCAGTTTTTCTATTTTTAGTAGAGACAGAGTCTCACTTTTTGCTCAAGCTGCCTCAGCCTCCCAGAGTTCTAGGATTACAGCCATTTGCCACTATACCCAGCCCGGTTGTTTGATTTTTGTTGTTAAGTTTTAGTTCTATAGGGTGGTGCCTGTGCTCAGTGGGTACAGTGCCGGCCCCATATACTGAGGGTGGCGAGTTCAAACCCGGCCCCAGCCAAACTGCAACAAAAAAATAGCTGGGTGTTGTGGTGGGCGCCTAGTCCCAGCTACATGGGAGGCTGAGGCAAGAGAATTGCCTAAGCCCCGGAGTTTGAGGTTGCTGTGAGCTGTGACACCATGGCACTCTACTCAGAGCGACAAAGTGAGACTTTGTCTCTTAAAAAAAACTTTTAGGGCTCGGCGCCTGTGGCTCAAGTGGCTAAGGCGCCAGCCACATACACCTAAGGTGGCAGGTTCTAATCCAGCCAGGACCCGCCAAACAACAATGATGGCTGCACGTTGTGGCGGGCACCTGTGGTCCCAGATACTTGGGAGGCGTAGGCAGGAGAATCGCTTGAGCCCAGGAGTTGGGGTTTGCTGTGAGCTGTGAAGTCACAGCATTCTACCCAGGGGGATAGCTTGAGGCTCTGTGTCAAAAAAAAAATTTTTTTTTTTAGTTCTGTATATATTATTGGTTTTAATCCCTTCTCAGATACACATCTGGCAAAATTTCCATCCATTCTGTAGGTTGCTTATTTATTCCTTTCACAGAGCTTTTGGTTCACAAAATGTTGTAATCTTTTTTTTTGAGACAGAGTCTCACTTTGTTGCACTTGGTAGAGTGCTGTGGGGTCACAGCTCACAGCAATCTCAAACTCAAGTGATTCTCTTGCCTCAGTCTCCCAAGTAGCTGGACTACAGGCACCTGCCACTATGCCCTGCTGTTTTTAGAGGCAGGATCTTACTCTGGCTCAGGCTGGTCTCGAACTTGTGAGCTCAGGCAATCTGCCTGCCTCATCCTCCCAGAGTGCTGTGCTAGGATTACAGGCCTTAGTCACTGCATCTGGCCAAGTTTTAATCTTTTTTTTTAAGTAGTGGGATCCTGCTGTGTTGCCTTCACTGAACTTGAACTCTTGGTATCAAGCGATGCTCCTTCCTCAGCCTTCTGAGTAGCTGGGACTACAGGCACACACCACTGTATCTGCCTAAAAGTTTTAATTTTGATGAAGTCCAAGTTGTGTATATTTTCTTTTATTGCCTCTTTCGGTGTCATCTCCAAATCATTGCCAAAGCCAAATCATGAAAATTTTGCCCTGTGTTTTTTTTTCAGAGTTTTATAGTTTTAGCTCCTCCATTTAGGCCTTTGATAAACTTTGGGTTAATTTTGTGTATGATGTAAGTGAGGGTCCAACTTCATTCTTTTGCACATGGATGTTCAGTTTTGCCAGCATTGTTTATTGGAAAACTCTTCTTTTTCTAATTACTTGAGATAATTCACTGCATTATTGATTCACAATGTTTCCTTCTTTTGGCATAGGCATTTAAGGCCATAAATTTTCCTCTTAGGACTGCTTTTGCATCATTCCACAGATTTTGGTAACTTGTATCCCCTTTGTCATTTGGTTCAAAGAACCATTTGAGTTCCATCTTAATTTCCTCCTTGACCCTATACTTATTCAGTGGTAGGTTAATTTCCATGACTTTGTTAGAGTTGAGTGTTTCTATTGGAATTGACTTCTAATTTTCTTCCACTGTGGTCTGAGAAGACACATGGTATAATATCAGGGCCGGACTGGCCAGGTCTTGGGCCTGGCTTTGGTAAGCTTCCGGACACGGACCACTAAGCTACCTTGCTCAGGAACAGTTTCTCTTAGGTGCCTGAGGGCTATCTACTTTAGCTAGAGAGAGAGAGTGTGTGTGTCTTACAGAGAGTAAAGTAGTCTTCTTAGCATAGATAGATCTTAGTCTTTCGTAGAGCTTGGTAATCTTCAGCAGAGAGACACCTTGCTGGCATTCTGCAGGCAGGGGAGGAGACAGAATCAGCATAAGCGACTCCGTGATAGGAAGTGCATGCTCCCCGACTGCCTTCTCCTCCAGCCTAATATAAGGCTGATCTCCTGCTTCTCAACACCACAGGTGTAGAGACTGCCAATTCACCACTGCTCTCATCTCACAAGCAATCATGCTTGTTAGGAGAGCTAAATCTCTCTCCATGCACTTTCCACCAAGATGTTCCGTTACAGGTATTTCTTATAACTTTCACTCTTCCTAGCCATAAGCTATACAGGCTGCTACATTTCTCCCCTTTTTTATATACAAACAAAATAATTTTTAATGTGGTAAGGGCAGTTCTTCCTGTTATCTAGCCCTTTTCTTTCTAGACAAAAGGATATGGTAATTGTCAAGGTTCAGAATTCCAGGTATGGGCTCTTCAAATGAGGAAGCCCAATACAGACATAAACTATTAGCTGCTGCTAGGGAAAAACGTGATTGTAATGTTAATTCCCTTGAAGGTCTTTTTAAATGGAGAAAACAAACTGTGAAAATCTTTCCTGAAAGAATTTACCATTTCTTTAACTGTATGAACATTCCTTTGATATTTACTTAACAGACAACAAAAGATAACACTTACCTTGCAATCTTTGTAAGGAAGGATTTTTCTCTCGCTATTTCAAAGACTTTGCTACTTGAGGTCCTAAATCCACCCTTCACAGATCTCAAAAGACTGTTACTCATGGACTAATGGTTCCACACTTCATAGTTTCTCTCAAAGGCTCTGTTACTCGTGGTCCTTCAGTGGTACCACACTTCACAATTCCTCAGTAACAAGAGTTTTTCCTGCTTTTAAGCTGCTTTTCCAGCAGAATTTTTGCTAATTGATTCCAGACTCTTTTTTCAAATGGAGCTCCCTAGCACAAAGGTGGTTTAACTCTTAGTTACTCTTCCCTCCCTTTGTTCTTCCTCTCATAATCTTCCAAAAGCTTCACTTGCTTCAAAATGTTCCTTTCCCCTTTGAGCTGTGTCCAGGCTCTTTAGCTTAAGGTGACCAGATTTTAACATTGGTAAAGCGGGACACCATTGGGGGGCAGGGCCTTGGGGGGGGGGGCCTGACAACAATGCAAACTTTGATAAGCAGTTCTCCATAATCAGATCTCAACAATTATTTGTTATTATTAAAGTTTAACATTATAAAATTAACAAAAATAATATAAAACTCATATCCTGGCGAAGTAGCCATATGGTAGCCAAAAACCGTATATTCCCTTCCCATTCTCCCACCAATCCCTAGCTTGTCGTGCATTCTTTCCGAAAATCAGGACTTTTTAAAAATGCCGAAGGACGTGGAACACATTGTTAAAAATCGGGACTGTCCCACCAAAGGTGGGATGTCTGGTCACCTTACTGGGGGTGGGGGGGGCTACTTGTTTGTTGACAGTTTGGCTCCTTCTGAGTTAATTATCCTTGCCTAGAAGCAAGGGAGGGAGCCAGTCTCCTTCTGGCTTGCCCAGAAGGGAGTAGGGAGTTTACATTAGCCTTTTCATTTCCAAATGAAGTTATGTTGTGCCCAGATCTCATAGTTCCCAAAGAGCACCAGGAGTGGAGTCTGATGCAAAAGCAAAAGGGCCTTTATTGCAGCAAGCTCGAGCTTGGACTCCCTGGGGCTCTGCTGCAATGGATCCTGGCTGAGAGCCACGAGCTCTAGGGCGGGGTGGGGGATGAGGGGGTGAGGAGTCGGTTTCCTAGGTGGGGTTTGGGGAAGATCTGAGTATGGGGCAGTGCAGGATTGGGCACTAGTGGCCCAGTGAGGTGTGCTCTGATTGGGTGGTAGGAATCATGCGATTATGGGGAAAATTATGGGGAAATACCTGGCGAGGAAACCAAAACTTATTTCTCAAGATGGTGGGAGCTGCCTAAAATTGTGTTTATCTGGTACTCTCAGTGGGAGCTGCCTAAAAAAAATGGTGTTTGTCTGGTTCTCTCAGTTATATGAACCTTTTCATTCCCAAATGGAGTTACATTAACCTTTTCAGCAGCTGAAAACAGTATATTCCCTTCCCATTCTCCTGCTGTTCCCTAGCTTGTTCATTCTTTCCAAAAATCGGGACTTTTTACAAATGCTGCAGGTCGCGGGACAAATTGTTAAAAATCAGGACTGTCCCACCAAAAGGGGGATGTATGGTCACCTTATCTTTTAGCAAACCTTGGTAGTAGGGGAGAGGGAGAGGGCAAGTTTCCTGTATTTCTCCATTTATTTAAATCTTCTTTAATGTCTTTCTATATAATATTATAATTTTTCCATAAAAGATTTACTCATCTTTTGATAGGTATTTTTTCCTACATTCATTTTTCTCTGCCACTAATTTAAATGGTAGATTAAAAATTGTATTTTCTAACTTTTTTGTAAAGTATAGAAAATCTACTGAGTTTTGGAGTCAGCAATCTTGCCAACTATTAGTTCTAATAATTTACTTATAGAGTCTCATTGCTTTTTCTGTATAGGAAATATCACCTGCAAAAAAAATTTGTTTTTCTTATCAACCTGTAGGGATCACAGCAAAACCTGCCCTTTTCCCTTTATCTGGTTTGTTGAAAGGTCAGATCACAATTATAGTGTTGTGCCCAAAATTCCCCCAAATGGCCCCTGCAAACAGTCCAAGACACACTCCGATGTAAAAAGCAAGAGGTGAGATTTATTCAGACCTGCTTCTGGACTCTCCTGGCCTGCAAGCCGAGGTCGAGTCCTGAGCCTGGGGTGAAATGGGTTTTTATGGGGTACAGAAAGCAAAAAGGGAAGAAGGGTACGAGTACACTTTTGATTGGTGGTTAGTGATTTCACTAGTAAAGGTACATTCTTGATTGGTGGTTGATGATTTCACTAGTAAAGGAGGATTTGTATTGGTACAGGTGAGGGGTGGGGGATTTCTTAACCGGGGGCTAGGGTTGGGGCAGCCTGATTAGGTGGCTGGAAGGAAATACCTGTATTTCAAGGTAATAGAAACTTATTGTTTATTATGGTAGCTGTTTGCCTAAAGTGACTCAGTTAACAAGGAAATAGAAACTTATGGCTCTGTTGCCCAAGGTGGCATTATCCACAGCTATGGCTGAGCAACCAGGAATGGAATGGGGGAGGCTGCAGGGTGCGGCCCTGCGGTCTAGGGGCTTAGGAACAGAACTTATGCAGTAAACAAGTTAGAAACAGAACTTATGCAGTAAACAACAAAATGGAGCTGGTCTGGCTCTCACAATAGTAGATTAATAAGAGAAAAATTTATTTCCAAAAACTATGCACATGGGGGAAACCACAAGAATGATTACCCAAAGTTTCAGTGATGATCAGATACCTTTAGAGATGGCTTTTGGAAGGGAGGGGAGAGAATGAATGTGGAAAGTATAAGTGCAGTAGTAGTTGTTAGAGGGGATGGGTAGATGGAAGGAAACACATTGATTTGCAAATTAACCTGAGAGACAGGTATTGTGCTTCAAATGACTTTGGAGCCAGGTCTATTAGCATGTGATAAGAAGGCCAGCAGCGTTTTCTGATTCTAAATCAGGTTACCCAGATTTTTTACAGAGACCAGTGCTTTTGTATCACAAAGGGCCTTTTATTGGCTGGCACCTGTAGCTCAGCGGCCTGGGGCACCAGCCACGTACACCAGAGCAGGTGGGTTTAACACCTGCCTGGTCCAGCCAAACAACGACAAGTGCAACAAAAAATAGCCAGGTGTTATGTTGGGTGCCTATAGTCCTAGCTACTTGGGAGGCTGAGGCAAGAGAATCACTTAAGCCCAAGAGTTTGAGGTTGTTGTAAGCTATGATGCCACAGCACTCTACCAAGGGTGACATAGTGAGGCTCTGTCTCAAAAAAAAAAAAAAATGGCCTTTTATTTAAAATATTCTTTATGCCAAGGAATCACATGTTGGGTGAAATTTCCTTACCTCCTTCATACCCAAGAACCTTTTTCTGGTCTTACTGTCTTGGCCCAAACTTCCAAAACAATGCTGGCTGGAAATGGTGTCAGCTAAGTTATTGTAACAGGAAACCGATGCAGACAGAAGACTCCAGGCACCAGTTGTTTAGAGGAAGTGAGTTTATTCTGGCCAGGGGGTAACTCGGAATACCAGTGTGTCTCCAAAACTGAGCCCCCCACTTTCAATCTCTTGCCTCTCCTTTATCCACTTTTCAGGGCGGGAGTGCATGTGAGGGTCATAAAACAGAGAGAGACATGACATTATCCTCAAGGTCCTGGGCTTAAGGGGAAAGGTCAGATTCACTCTCGTCCTTGAGACTGGTCAGATCACCTGCCCTCAAAGGTGACAGAAGTCCAAGGAAGTTACTAGGTTACAATCTAGGCCCCATGTATGTCAAGGAAGAACATACAGACAACAGAAATGCCTGTGGCTTGGCTGAGGCCTACACAGGGCGGCTAGGACAGATTCTTTTAGTTCTGCTTTTACTTTCTTGCCTCATTAAGATATGGTAACACGCAACTTGAAAATCTCAGAGGCTTACCAAAAAAAAGGCTTATTTCTTGTTTGTATTTGTTCTTCATATTGGGTTAGCTATAGCATCTAGATCACTTTAATTCTAGAACTAAGGCTAAGGAGGCATTCCATAGCAGGAGCATTGCCAGAAAGTTTAATATGAAGTTTAATATGGTGGAATCATAGTATGTCTTTTAAACTTTTCCTTACCAGTAAAGTATGTCACTGCCAATCAGTTTCATTAGCCAAAGCAAGTCTGTCGCCAAGGTTGACATCAGCAGGGTGGGCGTGTACAATCCTAAATAGGGAGCAGGTGTAAATATTTGAGCAGTAATACAATCTACTACAGAGGCACTAATATTTTACTAATAGGAATGCATCTTCTGCCAGGCACCGGGGCTCACACCTGTAAGACCTAGTGATGGGCGTGGCTGTGCAGCGTATCTGCATAGCCACGCCCTGCATTTCTGCGGGAGTGGTAAGGAAGAATGGGATACCTTTTATCTGCCACAGCTCCTTTCTCAGCCTTTCGAACTTGCGTGGGTGCACATGTGGTAACCATGGTCGCAGGCATCCTATTGCACACGTGAAAACGGCTAGGGGAAAGGAGTTCTCGCATCACTAGCACCAGCCCCACCAACAAGGTTGGCTCCCCCTGTCAGGTTCCAGAAGAAGATGACTTAACTGTATTTGAATAAATGTAGATTGTTGTCTTATACTTAATAAAAAATAAGACATCCCCTGAAAATAAGCCCTAGTGTGTCTTCTTGAGAAAAAATAAATATAAGACAGTGTCTTATTTTGGGGGAAACATGGTACCTGTAATATGTTTGCTTTATTATGTATGAATATTCAATTCTATATGTTGAACTAGAGAAATGAAGACAGTAAATAGGTGAAAGTAATTACAGAAGGAACGGATTTTATCATACATGGCAAGGTGAATAGAGCATATATGCTGAGCATGGACAGGAAGAACCAAGTCAGACCAAATATTCATGAGAATTATAGATTTCTTAAATCAGCCACCAATTAGTGACAACTATTGTGGTCTCCACATGTCCTCTGGTTATACCCGGACAAAAGCAGTGGCTGTTCTGTAGTTTATTGGCAAATTATAGCTGTGACCATCCATCCTTGTCACTGTGACTCTCTGACAGAGCAAGAGTATACTGTCTCCAGGTCCCTTCCATTTGTTGAATCTCCTTGTTCACCTTCAGTTCTAGGGTTTGTAACCACATCATCAGCAGGTGATATGGCAGAGTGATATGGGATGTATCAGGTAGTGTGGTCTTTTCATACCATTTGCAGTCTATCCCAAATGTGTTAACCCAACCCATCTTTTTCACTTTGCTTCTCATTATATTATTTTCAGTCAACTAAAATTATGTGATTTGAGCATCATACTTTGGTCTGTGATCTTTCTGTTTCCTATGCCCTGGGATAGCTTGTCTTATAGTGTATTTGGAGTCTGCCATTTCTTTTCTTTTCTTTTTTTTTTTTTTTTGAGACAGAGTCTCACTTTGCCCCCCTCAGTAGAGTGCTGTGGTGTCATAGCTCCTGGAAACCTCAAACTCCTGGGCTCAAGCCATCCTCTTGGCTCAGCCTCCCAAGTAGCTGGGATTGGGCGGCACCTGTGGCTCAAAGGAGTAGGTCACTGGCCCCATATACCAGAGGTGGTGGGTTCAAACCTGGCCCCAGCCAAAAACAAACAAACAAACAAACAAAAACTCCAAGTAGCACCCACCACAACGCCTGGCTTTTTTTTAGAGACGAGTTCTCACTGTTGCTCAGATTGGCCTTGAACTCCTGAGCTCAAGCAGTCCACCCACCTCAGCATCCCAAAGTGCTAGCTAGCAATACAGATGTGAGCCAGCATGCCTAGCCTTGTGGAGTCTGCCATTGCAAGATAATTTCCACCACAATGGTAGATGTTAATATTAATTTCCCATTGTGCTCTTTGAAGGTAGCAATAATTTTTTCTACTTTTCTAATGTTTCCTCCAGCAATCAGAGTTGGACATATGATAAATACTTAATTAAATATTTACTGATGGGCTTTTCCCCCATATCAAGTGGGCAAGATCTGAGAATGATAACATTGCTAGTTGTGTTGAAGATACATGTTTTATAGGTATGCTCCCAGGTCTTGATGTAATTTTGAAGTAATTATTTTCCCTCACCTACAGTATTCTGAACAATTATTGATTATGTCTGTGTGTGTGTGCATGCATACAGCCATGAATGAGTTTCTGCATGGGGTAAGTTGTGGAGAGGTATGGAGAGTGGGAGACAGTAGGGAACACTTATTTTGCAGTTACTCTGTGATGTGACTACCTGGCATTGTGCCAGAGCAGTTGCATACATTGCATCACTTAGTCTATTATGAGAGTAGTTCTCAAACTTCAGCCTGCATAAAATCACTAGAAAAGCTTGTTAAAATAAAGATTTCTGGGTCCCACCCTCAGACTTTTTGATTCTTTGGGTCTTGGGCGAGACCTGATTGTTTGTATCAATAATAAGTATCTAGGCATCATTTGTGCCTGTAGTACAGCAGCTAGGGCGCCAGCTACATACACCGGAGCTGGTGAGTTCGAACCCAGCCTGGGCCTGCCAAACAACAATGACAACTATAACCATAAAACAGCCAGGCGTTGTGGTGGGTGCCTGTAGTCCTAGCTACTTGGGAGGCTGAGGCAAGAGAATCACTTAAGCCCAAGAGTTTGAGGTTGCTGTGGGCTGTGACGCCATGGTACTCTATTGAGGGCAACACAGTGAGACTCCGTCTCAAAACAAACAAAAAACCCAAGTACCCAGGTGCTGCCGCTGATCTATGGACACACTTTGAGGACTACTTTATTGTAAGAATTCTGTGCCGGATACAGTGCTCATGCCTGTAATCCTAGCACTCTGGGAGACCAAGTCAGGTGGATTGCTTGAGCTTAGGAGTTCAAGATCAGCTTGAGCAAGAGCGAGAACCCCATCTTTACTAAAAAAAAATAGCTGGGCCTTTTGGTGGGTGCCTATAGGCTCAGCTACTTGGGAGGCTGAGGCAAGAGGATCTCTTGAATCCAAGAGTTTGAGGAGGTTGCTGTGAGCTATGGACAGGAAGAACCAAGTCAGACAAAATATTGATGATGCCACAGCACTCTTATCTAGGGCAATAGAGTAAGACTCTATCTGAAAAAAACAAAACAAAACAAAAAATCTCTGTGATGTAGCTTTTTTTCTACACATAATAAACTGAGACCAGTAAATTAAATGTCTAAAATCCACACAGCTGGGAAATTGGAATTTGAACCCATATCTTTCTTGTTCTAAATGCCAATTGCAATGGAAGGAGAGAGAACCACATGGTTGATTTTGAGTTCCAGGGAAAAAAAATCTGTGGGCTTTTGTAGAGATTGAGGTATAGTCTACAAATTCACTGCAAGGCTCTTGACAAAGTATTGTCTATAAAACATTTATTGAATCTATTTCAAGTGCTATTGAGTCACTACTGTCATCCCCTCTATTCCCTATATAGCCATGCTGGTCATACGTTCAATTCCGCATCCTTTGTCTTTAGCTTTGCTTTGACTTTCAACAATTCCATAATATCAAATTGTCCTGGTATGCTTCCAGCCTACCTTCATATTCTCACACCCTGTTTTCTATGAAGGTTAGTTCAATGGGGATACAGCATAACTTTAGGTCAGCATAAAAATCATGTATATGAGTCTATCTTTCAAAAACAGTTTTTGTCACCCTTATCAAGGGTTTTTTGGTCACTTGCTTCTCAAGTTCAACATGACTAATAAGAATTCACTGAATGACCCTGACACTGAATATCTTTATCAAGAACATAAGCATCTACTTGTATTTATACAGACTTTTCTAGTTTTGAAACTGCTTAAGGATCCTTATTCTTATCAGATCTTCTCAGAGATTGGAAATATTATCAGCAACTCCAATTTACAGATAAAAATCATAAGCTTGGAGATGGGAGAAGAAACTTGCTTGAGGTTTCTGGATACAGTGTAGGTACTCAGTAAATATTTGCTAAATGAATAAATAAATAATGAAACAAGTGATATATGATAAAAATAGACCTCTAATCTGTAATGTTATCTTCATTTCAAATGGTTCCTGTTTATACATTTTTAAATCCTGAAATCCTTCCACAGAGGAATATCTTGCAAAGTCTACTTTTTTCTTCCTTGTTACTCTAAAATCCATTTTTATTGTGTTCTTGTCACATGCTAGGTATATTATAAATGCTATCTTATTTATTTTTTCAATTAAGATTAAGATTTAATCTTATGAGGTAGATGTTATTCTTCTAAAAATAAGGAAGGTCTTCATTGAGGGACATGCTATAAAATAGTTGTCATTCTCTACAAAAATGTCAAAATCAAAAAGACAAAGGGAGATGAAAGAAGAAAACTAAACACAGTATGTGATCCTTGAATAAAAGTCTCATTTTATTTCTATACAATGACATTATAGAGACAACCAATTTATTTGAAATATGGTTTGTTGATTAAATAAAAATATTTTATTAATAATTTTTCTAACTTTGGCTCGGCCCCTGTAGCTTAGCAACTAGGGCACCAGACACATATACAGGAGCTGGTGGGTTTGAATCCAGCCTGGGCCTGCCAAATAGCAATGACAACTATAACCAAAAAATCGCAGGGTGTTGTGGCAGGTGCCTGTAGTCCCAGCTACAGGCAAGAGAATTACTTAACGGAGGCAGAGCCTATGGCTCAAAGGAGTAAGGCATTGGCCCCATATTCTGGAGGTGGCTGGTTCAAACCCAGCCCTGGCTAAAAACTGCAAAAAAAAAAAAAAAAAAAAGAATCACTTAAGCCCAGGAGTTTGAGGTTGCTGTGAGCTGTGATGTCACAGCACTCTGCCCAGGGTGATGGCTTAAAATTCTGTCTCAAAAAAAAAATTTTTTTTTCAAATTTTGATGGCTGTGTTATGGTCATGTAAGAGACCCTTTTACTTTCTTATTTATTATTTATTTATTTATTTTTAGAGACAGAGTCTCACTATATTGCCCTCGGTGTAGTGCCTGGTGTCACAGCTCACAGCAATCTCCAGCTCCTGGGCCCAGGCAGTTCTCTTGCCTCAGCCTCCCGAGCAGCTGGGACTACAGGTTCCTGCCACAATGCTCAGCTATTTTTTTGTTGCAGTTTGACCAGGGCCAGGTTCAAACTTGCCACCCTTACTATATGGGGCCAGCACCCAGTGAGCCATAGGCACCACCCCCTTTTTTCCTTTTTTTTTTTTTGAGACAGAGTCTCACTATGTCGCCCTCAGTAGAGTGCAGTGGTGTCACAGCTCACAGCAACCTCAAACTCTTGGGCTTAAGTGATTCTCTTGCCTTAGCCTCCCAAGTAGCTGGGACTATAGGTACCTGCCACAACGCCTCGCTATTTTTTTGTTGTTGTTGTCATTATTGTTCAGGAGGCCCAGGCTGGTTTCAAACCTGCCAGCCCTGGTGTATATGGCTGGCACCCTAGCCATTGAGCTATGGGTGCTGTGGCAAGAGACCCTTTTTCTTAAGATATACACACTGAATGCTATGGTTTGAATGTGTCACCCAAGGTTTATGTGTTGGAAATTTGATCCCCAATACAACAGCTTTAACAGATAGGACCTGTAAGAGGTGTTTAGGCCATGAAGATTCTGTACTGATGCATGAATTGATGCCATTATCACAGGAGTGGGTTCCTGATAAAAGGAGAAGTTCAGTCTTTCTTTCTCCCCCCCCCCCCACTCCATATCCTCTTTTCGCCCTTCTGCCTTGCAACATGGGATGACATCTCTAGATGTCAGCCCTCGATCTTGGACTTCTCAGTCTTCAGAACTATGAGAAATAAATTTCTTTTTTTTTTCCATTCAGTTACCCTGGGGTTGAGTGCCCTAGTGTCATAACTCTCATCAACCTCAAACTCTTAGGCTCAAGTGATCCTCTTGTCTTAGGCTCCTGCCACAGTGCCCTGCTGTTTTTAGAGATGGAGTCTCACTCTTGCTCAGGCTGGTCTCAACCTCCTGAGCTCAGGCAATCCACCTGCCTCAGAGTGCTAGGATTACAGGCATGAGCTACCACACCTATAAATAAATTCCTCTTCATTATAAATTACCCAGTGTGTGGTATTTAGAGCACAAAATAGTTTAAGAGGATGGAATTGGAATATTAAGGGGTTGAGAAAAAAAACAGGGTCCTGAAAAAAATTTTGGAAATGTGGCAAAAATATTAAAAATTGTTAAAGTATAAGTAAAGAGTATAATGGAATTTTAAAAATTCTTCTTGCTGATTTCTATAAGTTAAAACATTTCTTAAACAGTGAAATTAATAATAACCATACATATAATAATAAAGTTCAGCAAGATCAAGCAAGCTTCATTCCAGGAACTTCCCATTTAGGATGATACCCTGTCAGGCACCTAACTAACCCCTCTTGCCACTCTGTGCTTTCCTACTGAGATTTCTCCATGATGCTCCAAGCCCTGGAGCTGAAGGTGTTCCACTACCCCATGAGACGGTGACTGGACATCCCAGTTTACCTAGGACTATCCCAGTTTTCGTACTGAAAGTCTTGGGTGTTTGTATAACCATCAGTCTAGGTTACCCAGACAGTTGGTCATATTGACTTCATGTAAGTCAATGTGTAAGTAAGTCATATTGACTTACGTTTTTACCATGTTGACTATAGAGTGAGTCTAGGACCCAGGAAAAGATGGAGGCCTCACTGCACTCTGGGAGGCTAAAACCCCAGTTACTTAAATCACAATAGCACCAGTCTAGCAAGCCCAATCCAAAAATGCCCTTGAAAGAGTCAATTTACTGGTCCAGGATCTCACAATTAGTGGTATAGCAGAGCTAGAGCTTCTGCTTTGGTTCAGTGCTCCGTTAATTCATCCATTAGTCTAGTCATTTAAAATCTGTATTTAGTGATTAATCACTGTGTATTAGACACTGCTTTAGGCTCTAGAGCAGTGGTTCTCAAACTTCCTAACGCCACGACCCTTTAATACAGTTCCTGTGGGTCGTGCCCACAGGTTGAGAACCACTGCTCTAGAGGGAGATATAGCCATGAACAAGAAAAGATCCCTGCTCTAGTGGAACTTACAGAGGTGGGGGAGAGAGATACTGTGCAGTGCCAACCCCATGTACCGAGGGTGGTGGGTTTGAACCTGGCCCCGGCCAAACTACAACAACAACAAAATAGCCAGGCACTGTGTCAAGTGCCTGTAGTCCCAGCTACTCGGGAGACTGAGGCAAGGGAATCTCCTGAGCCCTGGAGCTGGAGGTTGGTGACAAAGTGAGACTCTGTCTCTAAAAAAAAAAAAGAAAGAAAGAAAGAAAAAATGAATGAGGAGGTGTTTTTAGAAAATTAAAATAAAACAATGTGACAAAGTATGCTTGGGTGACTATTTCAGATTGGGAAGACCAGAACAAGCTTTGAATGACAAAAAGAAGGTAGTTGTGAAATTTGGGGGAAGGCCATTCCTGGATGAAGATATGACAAATGCAACAGCTCCGAGGCAAGAACTATTTTGGCACTTTTAAAAAATAAAAAAGAGGCTGGGTATGGTGGCTCATACCTGTAATCCCAGCACTCTTGGGAGGCCGAGGCAGGTGGATTGCCTGAGCTCACAGGTTTAAGACCAGTCTCAGCCAGAATGAGACCTTGCCTATAAAAAAATAGTTGGGCATTGTGGCATGTGCCTATAGTTCCAACTACTTAGGAGGCTGAGGCTAGAGAATCACTTAAGCCCAAGAGTTGGAGGTTGCTGTGAGCTGTGATGCCACCACACTCTACCAAAAAAAAAAAAAAAGCAATGTGTCCAGGACACAGTATGTATGTGTGAGTATGTGTATCAGGTGGACCTGAGGGAGGAAAAGAGAAAGGGAGAAGGGAAAGGGAAGGGGAGTAGGAGAGGAGGGAGTAGGAGACAAAGAATGAGAAAGAGAGAAATGGAACCCATTCTAAGAATAGTGGAAAGCTGTTTGAAGGGATTTTACTTATTTATTTATTTATTTTGAGATAGAGTCTCACTTTGACCCTGGGTAAAGTGCTGTGGTATCATAGCTCACAGCAACCTCAAACTCTTTCTTGAGCTTCAAAGATCCTCTTGCCTCAGCCTTCTAAGTATCTGGACTACCAGTGCCCACCACAATGCCCAGCTAGTTTTTCTATTTTTAGGAGAGACAAGGTCTCCCTCTTTTCGAACTCTTGAGCTCAGCCAATCCACCTGCCTCAGCCTCCCAGAGTGCTAGGATTATAGGTGTGAAGCACTGCAGCTGGCCTGTTTGAAGGTTTTAAGCAAGTCAGACACATTATCTTGGTAGTTTACAACATTGTCAGGGTGTAGTTGTTGAAGTAACAGGTGATAATGACTTGAATTATGGCAGTGATAGTGAAGCTGGAGAGAAGTGGAGATTGAAGAAAGAGTTGACAGAGATTACTTATGTATTGGATATAAGAGATGAAAGAAAAAATAGAATCAAGGGTAATTCCTAGACTTTGACTTAAGTGGCTCTTTGGAAGGCAATGCAGTTTGCTGAGTTGAGGATGGGCTAGGGTGGGGAAGCAGACTGGGATGTGGAGAATGAAGATTAATATTTTGCTTGTATGGAGTGTGAGATGTCTGCCAGATAGCCACATGGCCATCTAGTCAAGCAGACACTTGACAATGTAGGTCTGCTGTTCTCTTGGGTCAGAGCTGGAAATTTAGAACTGGAAGTCCTGAGTATATGAAGAACTTCAGCATATGCTTGGAAGAGAGGCAGCCTATGTTTCTTTCTTTCTTTCTTTTTTTTTTGAGACAGAATCTCACTTGGTCACCCTTGGTAGAGTGTTGTAGCGTCTTAGCTCACAGCAACCTCAGTCTCTTGGGTTCAAGTGATCCTCTTGCCTCAGCCTTCCATGACTATAGGCACCTGCCACAATGTCTGGCGATTTTTTTAGAGGCTGGGGGTGGTGGTGCATGTCTTGCTCTGGCTCAGGCTGGTCTTGAACCTGTGAACTCAGGCAATCCATCCATCTTGGCCTCCCAAATGCTGGGATTACAGGCGTGAGCCACTGTGCCTGGCTATGTTTTTCCCTAGCTGCATTTGCTGCCTGGATTTAGACTGGGCAAAGGAAAAAGAGGCAGCAACAGTGACCTAGTGAAGTAAGAGAACCAGAAGCCAAGTGAAGAAGCTCTTTTGTTAAGGAGGAGTACTCCTTAACGGCATTCTACCGAGGGCAACAAAGTGGGAAGAGGAACATACATGTTGTCTCGCATCAACATTAGGTCACGCTGATTCTTTAAATTGGAATAGCTGTAGATGATCAATGGCTTTTCACAAGCTTTCTCACTTAACCTCTACAACAGTCTTGTTAGATGTGTATTATTATCCTTATTTTGCATGGGAAGGAATGGCTGCCAGACACATTGAGTGTCCAGGATGGCCGGGTGCAGTGGCTCACATCTGTAATCCCAGCACTCTGGGAGGCCCAGGTGGATTGGATTGCCTGAGCTCAGGACTTTGAGACCAGCCTGAGTAAAAGCGAGACCCTGTCTCTACTAAAAATAGAAAAAACTAGCCAAATATGGTGGCAGGTGCCTGTAGTCCCAGTGATACCGGATTTCTAACACTGGATTTCCAGGCTCTTGGTCTCAACGATTCGATGAATGAATCGACAGACCACAGAATGAACAGTGAGGTTTTATTTACAACTCAAAGAACCAAACCTCCTTGCAGGGCACGATGCAAGTGTTACAACTCTTATGAAAACAACTCTTACAAAGAGCCAAGCCTCTTTGTAGAGCAGTATAGATGTGCTACAGCTCTTACAAAGGACCAAGCCTCTTTGCAGGGCAAGATCAGCAAAGGGCCAAGCCTCTTTGTAGGGCAGGATCAGCAGCGGAAGTGTTACAGCTACAGCTCCTCCTTCCTGGATGGTCTACTGGTCCTGTTCTTCTGCTCTATCTTCCTGGAAGGTCTGTGACATCTGCCCCCAGGCTCTCTGCTCAGGGGCCTTATATAGGTGTAATAGCTTAGCTGTGATTGGTCTATAAAATGGACCAATCGGGAGCAAGATTGAAAATGGACCAATCAGGGATGGACACCAGTGTTTTCCCTTGATTGGCAGGTCTTCTAGTGCCACTCTACTGGAGCCTCTGGGGGAAGAAAGCTCCCCCGCTTGCTCCAGCCTGCCGGTTTCTTTTCTTTGCCGGCTGCTGTCACCAAGACAAGGTGGCAGGTCCCCTCCCCAGGCCCTGCTCGGCTAAGCTGGCTGGGGTGCCACTTTTCTGGTATCACCAACAACCCTGGAGGCTGAGGCAAGAAGATGGCTGAGCCCAGGAGTTTGAGGTTGCTGTGAGGTAAGAAGCCTTGGCATTCTACCCAGGGTGCAGAGTGAGACTCTGTCTCAAAAAAAAAAAAATAGTTAAAGGAAAGTCAGTGTGCAGGATCATAGTGCATGTTAGGCTCGAGGCTCCCCCCAGAAGCAGAGCCTGAAGAGGAAAGTTTTGTTCAAGTGGGCAAGTGTCTTCCAAAGATGGGGAAAGAGAGCAGGGTAGGACAGGGGAAGAAAGTTAAGAAAGGATGTAGTGTGGGCTACAGGCTGACTTCAAGCTGACCTCAGTGTGTGTGTGTGTGTGTGTGTCAGGGTGCTGCACACAAATAGCACCACAGAATTGCCTCCTCCCCCCTTGAGATGGTTGGCCTTTTGTACCTCTGGGTCAGTTAGTCATTGGCCAGTGGTTGTCCTTGGGAGAGGAGGGGCCTTAATTTCTTTGGAGCAGGGGCTCCTATTTGTCTGAGGGCAATTTCCTGAAAATGGGGGCAGCTGTGAGTAGTTTGCCACCTACACTTAACAACAGGGAGGAGATGCATGCACCAGCCAGGTAAAGGGTGTCCAGGCAGGATACCGACAGTATCCATTACACAGTCAGTGCTAAAGGGCAGCAGGTTTGAACTCAGGTCTTCTAATGCTATCTATAGCTTCTCACCATGACACTGTGCTTCCCCTTGCACTATAAGAGCAATACAGGCTTCCTTGGTTACCATGCAGGGAAAGGGATAAGACCTGAAGGTGGGAAAGGGGTAAAGAAATAATTGAGAGATTTTCATGCAGTGAGGGGAAGACAAGATGCTAGAAATAGAAGAAAAACTTGATCTATTTATTAAATTTACTTAACATTGATTAAAATAAGAAGTCCTATGTTCCAAGTATGCAAGTCATTATTTTCATCATAATAATCAGCCCCATTACTCACGTCTTTCACATTAGAAATTTCATTTGCAAAACTGGTAACACAAAAAAGGATGTTCAGGCTGGGTGAGGTGGCTCATGCCTGTAATCCTAGCACTCTAGGAGGCCAGAAAGGGTGGATTGCCTGAGCTCACAGGTTTGAGACCAGCCTGAGCAAAAGCGAGACCTCATCTCTAAAAATAGCTGGGCGTTGTGGCAGGTGCCTGTAGTTCTAGCTACTTGGCAGGTTGAGGCAAGAGAATCACCTGAGCCCAAGAGTTTGAAGTTGCTGTGAGCTATGATGAGACAGCACTCTATCAAGGGTGACAAGTATGGGACAATCATCTTAACTGGAAATGGGAGGTAGAGTTCGTCCATAAGATTGTTCCTGTAAATATTTAAAACATCTTTTTTTGTCTGTATAAAATGCCTGATTCAAACGTTTTCATTGTCTTCCTTTCACGAGCCCATCTTTAAGAAAATGCTGGAATTCGCTATACTTTGCTATAAAACTCCCAACAACTTTTCATGTCCATTTTTCCCTTCTTTTGTGACCTCAGGATAATTAAGTGTCTTTTTCTTCCAAGAAGAACTGTGAAGCATGTGGTGAGCCTGCTGGCCTATTTGCTGATTTATGGGTCAAGTCTCCAGTTATTACAGACAAAATTTGAAAGTCTCTGATTAAGAAGCCCTGCTGATTTAAGGATCTCACTAGAAATATGTGCATAGTGAATTATCTACAGATAATATTTCAAATTGTCCCTGGATGATTCATATCACCCGCTTTTATTAAATTATCCATTTTCTGGGGGGATATTCAGGTCTGTACAAAGTGAGATGTAGGGGTACACAGTATCATAAGAAGTTTAACAGAAAACAGTTTTACTTCAGAAGAGCATTTACTCCACATTTTAAGCTAATTTTCCCAGGGCACTGAATGTGTGTGCCTTACACAGATGTTCTACAAAAAAATCTTCTGTGTTGTACATGCTTCGGCACTTGGCTCATTTAAAAATTGTTTTTGTGAAAAGACAGCCATTTTCTTATGAGTGGTGATAGGGAGAAGCAGGATAATAATCAAATTATTTCTTAGAAAAAAATAGAAACAACAGCCATCAAGGTTCATTTTTAGCCAGGCACATGGGCCTGACAAACCATTAGTTAAGAGAATGTGTCACCCTTAAATATGTGGGTTTATTTAACAATGGAAAAGTAGATATATTAAGAACAGAGCTCCAGGACCGAGAATTCAGAAAGACGTATTTTTCAGTTTTTTTTTCTAGGAATGAATTTTTTTTTCTTCGATTGCCTTCTTTTTATATAACAAAAAAGGAAGAAAAGAAAACCTTTACAAAACAGATGCCAGATTCAGGGAAGTGGCTGCCCCGGAGGCTGTGCCTTCTTCTGATGGAGCCAGGGATGGGAATGGGTTGGGTTGGCAGGTTTAAACAGGGGCTTGGCCAATTTTTATCTGAAAACCTGACTGAGGTCTGCTGTTAAGGAGCCTGGCTAGAAACGTTGAGGGGGAAGAATGGAAGCAAGCATCCAAACCTTCTGGAAGGCTGCACATGCCTTCTGTTTCTCCTCCACATTTTGATGCTTCAGGTTATTTTAAAGTTTTCCTACCTCAGGTAAGGTGATTTATTATTATGATGATTTTTTGTTTTTTGAGACAGAGTCTCATTTTGTCACCCTTGGTAGAGTGCTACGGCGTCACAGCTCACAGCAACCTCCAACTCTTGGGCTTAGGTGATTCTCTTGCCTCGGCCTCCTGTGTAGTTGGGACTATAGGTGCCCAGCGCAACACCTGGCTATTTTTGTTGCAGTTGTCACTGCTGTTTTAGCTGGCCCAGGGCCGGGTTCAAACTGGCCACCCTTGGTATATGGGGGCAGCGCATCTACCCACTGAACCACAGGTACCGCCCAAGGTGATTTATTATTATTGGGACTTTATATAACTTTTTATTTTTGCAAAGTGCTTTACAGTCATTTTTCTTTCTTTATTGTGTGCTATGCCTTCCCTCTCTTGCCACTGTAATTGGTTTTGAGTGAAGCGGCACTTCCTTTCTGAGGGAAAAGAAGATGCTGTATCCGATAGGAGACACTTTCTGAGTGTTCACCTTTGTAGTTTTCTTTACTTTCCTTTTGATCTCATTCCCTGTGGCCTCCTGTCATCTTCTGTTTTCATTCCTCCTATTGAGTCCTCAAATCCCACACACCCCTATTGTTTTGGTCAATGCCTCTTGACTCCAGTCATCAAGAAACAGCTTAGCGTCTGTCCTTGTGGGCATCATCACTTCTTATGCACTCTTGTTGTTAACCACCCTGAACACCAGAACATGGTGGCATGTTAGAGAGGAGTACTCCCTGCTGTGGTAACTTAAGATACCAGAGGTACCATCTCCAGTTGGGGCTCTGTATACCAATGTCTTAAACTAGAAAAGCATAGTAGAGGACGGCGCCTATGCGTCAGTGAGTAGGGTGTTGGCCCCATATACCGAGAGCGACGGGTTCAAACCCGGCCCTGGACAAACTACAACAAAAAAATAGTTGAGTATTGTGGGGGGCTCCTGTAGTCCCAGCTACCCAGGAAGGTGAGACAAGAGACTTGCTTAAGCCCAAAAGCTGGAGGTTGTTGTGAGGTATGAAGCCACAGCACTCTACCAAAGGGCAACAAAGTGAGACTCTATTCTAAAAAAAGAAAAGAAAAGCACAGTAGCCTATTTATTCCCAGGCCACTGCTAAAAAAAAAAAAGTTCTTTTAGTATGCAGATACTCTTAGGTTGAACCACATAACATTGTCATTTTTGTAGGTCAAAAATGGTCAATAGTGGGCCTAGCACACTGGGAGGCTGAGGTGAGTAGATCACCTGAGCTCAGGAGTTTGAGAGCAGCCTGAGCAACAGCAGGATTGTCTCTATTAAAAATAGAAAAAGTAGCAGGGTGTTGTGGTGGGCGCCTGTAGTCTCAGCTATTCCGGAGACTGAGGCAAAAGTATTGTTCAAGCCCAAGAGTTTGAGGTTGCTGTGAGCTACGATGATACCAGGTCACTCTACCCAGGGTGACAGAGTGAAACTTTGTCTCAAAAAAAAAAAAAAAAAGAAAAGGGGGCTTGGCACCTGTGGCTCAAGTGGCTAAGGTGCCAGGCACGTACACCTAAGGTGGTGGGTTCAAATCCAGCCCGGACCTGCCAAACAACAATGATGGCTGCATCCAAAAAAATAGCCAGGCGTTGTGGCGGGTGCCTGTGGTCCCAGCTACTTGGGAGGCAGAGGCAGGTGACTCGCTTGAGCCCAGGAGTTGGAGGTTGCTGTGAGCTGTGATGCCACAGCATTCTACCCAGGGGGACAGCTTGAGGCTCTGTCTCAAAAAAAGAAAAGAAAAGAAAAAAGGGTTAGGGAAAGATTGGCTCAGTGCCTGTTGCTCAGTGGCTAGGGTGCCAGCCACATACGCCAGAGCTGGTGGGTTCAAACCTGGCCTGGGCCTGCCAAACAATAACAACTATACCAAAAAAATAGCTGGGCATTGTGGCAGGCGCCTGTAGTCCCAGTTACTTGGGAGGATGAGGGAAGAGAATCGCTTAAGCCTAAGAGTTAGAGGTTGCTGTGATACCACAACATAGTACTCTACCCAGGGCAACATAGTGAGACTCTGGCTCAAAAAAAAAAAAAGGGGGGGGAGAGGGGTGAATAGTAGCAATTACACTGTGCTTCCAACTCAGTGCTATTCACAAGTAACTTTACAGCTCATCTGCAGGGTGTCTAGATGCCTGGAGGGCCAGCCCTAATACTTCTTCCCGGCCCCTCTCCCCAGAAAAAAGCTGGAGTCAATTCTGTTGAAAATTTTGTAGCCAGCCAAACCATCCATGCCTCATACCTCAGTTTTCCTATATGCGGTGATATGTGAATCCTGACTGTTACCTTTCTACTCGTCTCCACACAGTATTATATTTCTACTCCTCTCCACATAGTATTATACCCTTTCTGTGGGGTCACCTGTGACTCATCTACCACAGTAAAACTTCTATGTCCTCACTAATTCCTCTCCCAGCTCTAACTGAAACCCCTGGCCCTTGTGGTTCTCTTTTTTTTTTTTTTTTGAGATAGTCTCACTTTCTTGTCCCGGTAGGGTTGCTGTAGTGTCACAGCTCACAGCAGCCTCAAACTCTTGGGCTCAAGCAATCCCCTTGCCTCAGCCTCCCAAGTAGCTGGGACCATAAGCACCTGTCACAATGCCCAGCTATTTTTTAGAGATGGGGTCTCACACTTTATCAGGCTGTTCCTCAAATTTGTGAGCTCAAGCTGTCTACCCATCTCATCCTCCCAGACTGTTGGGATTACAGGTGTGAGTCACAGGGCCCAGCCTTGTGGTTCTCTTAAGTGGAGGTACTCCATCTTCTACTAGCAAGGTGTCAGGGTGGGAGGTGGGGTAGGCCTCCAGCTGGCTCTTCATTCTTTTTTTCAGACCATTCCCTACCCTCTGGGCTTTTGAGACTCCCACAGCACTACTAGGCCAGCCATTCTCTACATCTCATCTTTGTTATCCTCCACCTTCCTGGGTACTCCCCTTCAGTCAATGAGTGCCCATTATTTCCTATCCACCCCACTCTTGCCATCATCACATGAATTTCACCACCCATGTAGACAACTGAATCACCCGCCTTTCAAGTTGTGCATCTTCTCTTCTTTGATGACCTTTGCCTACACTCCCCTCTAGTCACTCACTCTATAGCCTTGTTCTGGATCTTATCACTCTTAGAATTCTATAACCTCTGGCATCTTACGTTGGTTGACATAGCCCATTCTCACAACAATGTCCTTGTTAGGCGTGCTGGGGCTGAATGTGGAGAATGATGGGGGCAGCTGCTGGTCATTGGCCTTCAAGTCCAGCTTGGTCTTCTCTAGGAAGAAGTAGCTACTCCCACTGCTCTCCCTGTCCAGTCCTGGCACACCTAGCATCTCCAGAACCCCTGTTACTGCCACCACACCTGCTGGTTAACCCCAGTGACCTCTCCTCACTTGATTCACTAATTTCTCCTACATAATATTAGCTTCATCTTATCCTCCTTGCATCTAGCTTACATTCTGTGGCCCATCATGCTAACCTCTGTCTTGCCAAGATCCTTATATGCTGGTTGCATTGCCCTTCTATCAAATCCGTGTGCCAGAATTCTATTCTTCAGTGAATCAAACTTTCTGTTTTCTGCTTACATCTAGACAGCTGAGTATTCCAGGAAAAAAAATCACACCACTGGTGTGACCATAATCCAGGACATAAACTTTTTTTTTTTTTTGAGACAGAGTCTCACTCTGTTGTCCCTGGATAGAGTGCTGTGGCATCATAGCTCACAGCAACCTCAAACTCCTGGTTCAAGCAATCCTCCTGCCTCAGCTTACCAAGTAGCTCAGACTACAGGCACCTGCCACAACACCTGGCTATTTTTTTCTATTTTTATTCATTTTTTATTTATTTATTTTTAGGTTGATTGATGGCTGACTATATTGACAAGATACTAATTGGTTACATGTTGAAGAATACGATACACAATACAGAAAAAGTTGTTTCCATCCCCTCCCCCTCAATACTTACCATCGTGATTTTGTCAGAACAGGGTCCAGAGCTAGGGGTCAGGGTGACCAGCGGTGGAGGGATTGTGAGCAACAAGTTTGTGGCTACCACAATAGTGCCGTGGAAATACTGTGGCTTCTCTCCCAGCTGGGGGTCAAGGGCTGGGAGGGGGCAGCAGCCTGATGCTGGCAGCTGAGAGGAGAGCTGCCTATCCCTTCCCAAGCCACAAGACCTGCCCCACTGCCCCAAACCAAGCCCACTCCAAACTGGGTGAGGATGCCAATGCTCTTGCTGAGTCTGCTATTCAGCAAGAGGAAAAGGAAGGGTAATTGCTCCATCCCCTGCCCCCATATACAAGGGTGTGTGTGCGGGGGAACAGGAGCATATGGCTACTACCAGCAAAAGGAAAATGGGGGAGCAGTAGAAGGGGGAGGAAGAGGGAAGAGCAGAAGATCATATATATTAAAATGTGACTTAAGACTTAAAATCGCATTAGTATTTGAACAGAAAGCTGCATGTAGAATAACTATAATCAAAATTATACAGAGAAATCATGGTGGACCCCCCTCCCTCTGCCCCCCTAGTTGTGGCCTGAGAGTTAAGTGCTGTTGGTTAGAGTGGATTCTGGTTGGTCATTGGCTCAGGTGGAGGGGGAGAGGCTGGAGGAGAGGGGGTGATGCTGGGGGGAGTTCAATTGCTGCAGTGCTGGCTCCAGCTGGCTGGGTTATTTATTCTCCCAGAGGTCCACACCTTAGTTTCAGCCTGGAGGCCAGCTATATTCTGGGGCTCATTCTCAGGAAACTTCCTAACTATTGCCATGAAAATTTCATTTACATTTGAAGGAGCTAAGAAAATTTCACCCCAAAATATGATTCCTTGGTATAAAGATTATTTTGAATCAGGAAACTCTTTAGACTTTCTTCTATCTACCTGAAATCTTAAAGGCGGCTAGACTCTTTATCACACGCTAATAGACCTGGCCCTAAGGTAATTTGAAGCACAATACCCATCTCTCAGGTTAATTTACTAATCAATCTGTTTCTCTCCATCTACCCATCCCCTCTTAGCAACCACTTGCTGCAAGTATACTTTCCAGTTTCTCTCCCTCCTCCCTTCTAAAGGCATCTTTAAAAGCCACTATCACTGAAACTTTGGGAAATCATTCTTGTGCTCCCACGCGCATGGTATTTGGAAATAAACCTTTCCCTTATTAATCTGCCATAACTATGAGTTGATCTTTTCAGCGAACCAACCTGGGGGAAAGAGCAAGTTTCCCTGAGACTCCCCTTCATGTTCATTGTAGTCTTTTTTTTTTTTTTTTAAGAGACAGAGCCTTAAGCTATCACCTTAGGTAGAGTGCTATAGCATCACAGCTCATAGCAACCTCAAAGTCTTGGGCTTAAGCGATTCTCTTGTCTCAGCCTCCCAAGTAGCTGGGACTACAGGCGCCCACCACAACACCCGGCTGTTTTTTGGTTGTAGTTGTCATTGTTTGGCAGACCCAGGCTGGATTCGAACCTGCCAGCTTCTGGTGTAGTGGCTGGCGCCTTAGCCACTTGAGCTACAGGTGCCGAGCCTCATTGCAGTCTTTGCCGATGTCTCCATGAACAGTAAACGGTTGTCTTCTGCATGAGCTTGTGCTTCCTGGGATTCCAGGTCTGCCTAGTTATCTGCGAGTGCAATGATGATGTTGGGGCTGGCCTGCCTCTGTAACTCCTGCACCCAGTTCTGGCCTATGAAAATGTATTGGTGATGTCATAGACCAGGATGTTTGCTCCCCTGTATGCTAGGCTGTGTTACTGCTCCTATCCAGCTGTGTCCCAGATATCAAACTTAACTGTTGTGTCACCTAAGCAAAGGCCACCTCAATAGTGCTCTTCTGGTACTTGTGGAATTTAACACCAGTTCTGTAAAGCAGAAGGTAAGGCTGGACTTGCCCACTGTAGACACCCCCAGCGGGATCAACTAAAACTGATAGATCTTGATCCCAGCAGCTGGCCTGTTGGGTTGTAATGTGCCTCCTGACAGCCATTGCCTGTCCAGCTGTAGAGGTACCAGAGAGTGTGGGGTGGGGCTGGTGCTAAGCAAAGAGGCACTTATGGGGAGGCAGTGTTACTTGGGACTGTCTTGGAATAGCTCTGCTCCCCGGCCCCCAGGTTCCTGCTTCCACTTCCACCTTTTAGACACTCTGCAGTTTTTCTGTTTTGAGTACAGATGGGGTCTTGCTCTTGCTCAGACTGGTCTCAAACTCCTAAGCTCAGGCAATCTACCCACCTTAGCCTCTCATAGTGCTAGAATTACAGATGTGAGTTACCCAGCCTGACCTAAAGCTAAACTATTAAAAAAGATTGTCTAGGCTTGGTGCCTGTGGCTTAAGCAGCTAAGGTGTCAGCCATATCCACTTGAGCTGGTGGGTTCGAATCCGGCCCGGCCTGCCAAACAATGACGGCTACAAACAAAAAATAGCCGAGCATTGTGGCAGCAGGCACCTGTAATCCCAGCTACTAGGGAGGCGGAGGCAGGAGAATTGCTTGAGCCCAGGAGTTGGAGGTTGCTGTGAACTGTGATGCCACAGCTGTCTACCCAGGGTGACAGCTTGAGGCTGTGTCTCAAAAAAAAAAATTGTCCATACTTGCTCTTTTCATTTCCTACCTACTAGACTCCTCAACCCAACTCAATCTCATTTCTGTCCTGGCCGTACTGTTACTAGAATTTTACTCTTCAGTAGGTCCTCGGTCTTGGGGATTCAAGGAATGAATCCACAGAACACAGATCAGCGGTAAGACAGGATTTTATTAGAAAGGAATACAGAAGTAAAAGGCATCAGAGCTTCTGGCAGGGGAAAGAACTAACTGGGGAGTCTCTATGTGGGCTCTTTATCCAGGGCAGCGGTTCTCAACCTGTGGGTCGTGACCTGCAGGAACTGTATTAAAGGGCCGCGGCATTAGGAAGGTTGAGAACCACTGATCTAGGGGTATTAGGTCTTGAGAATTACATTTGGCCAGGACTTGGCAAATAGAAACACGTTTTCATTGTTAATGAGTGTTATCGACACAGGAATGAATGCAGTCCCTCCAGCTCAGGGTGTTCCCTTCATGAACTTGCCCAAGTCTAGGAAAACTTGGGTCCCTTGTTCAGACTTTAATGGAGGGGGGGAACCCTGTATCACTCTTCCCTTTCTAAGTAGAAACTCTAACTGCTATTAGGGGAAAAGGGCGACAACTCAATCTGCTTCCTGCTGGACCGGGCGAAGATAGAAAGGGACAGTTAGGGTTTCTCTGGAGGGAGGGTGATCCAGGGGGTCTGTAATAGAATCAGGTCTTGGACTGGAACCATCTTCAGTGTTTGTGGCCTGATGACATCATCTCTGGAAGACACAAATCTGGTTAGTGTATTAAAAGGCAAGGGTGGAACAGTAAGGGGAGGGGATTAATTACAGTGCTATTTGTGTTAGGTTGGAAATAATAAAGTCAGAGATGTCAAAAGAAAACTACATTAACACTTTCCTTGTTGGCTTCTAAATAATAACTTCAAATTTTCTTTAGGCTCACAAGTGTAGGTGGACTGTGGTTGATTCTCTTCATGCTCTGCTTCTGTAGGAGGTGGTGGGTTCCAGAATTTTACTCATGAATGATGTATCCAGGAATCTATTCCCATTAATTTTAACAGCTGTAAAAGATGAGAAGATAACAGGAAACAGACCTTCCCAAGTTGGGGTTAGGGAAGGTGAATTGGAGAGAAGAGTTGATTTTCTTTGAGACAGAGCCTCAAGCTGTTCTAAGGAGAACAATGGAAAATAATTTAGCCTAAGGGAGATGAATCTCTTGAGTTAGTTTTTGTAACTGTCCTTTGATTTTATCATTCATTTTTTTCTACCTTCCCAGAGGACTGGGGCCTCCAAGAATGGTGTAGGTGATATTTTATCCCTAGGGCTTTAATATTCCCTGTGTAAAGGCTACTTTAAAGGCAGGCCCATTATCACTTTGCAAACTTTGAGGGAGTCCAAATCTAGGACTAGTCTCATGTACTAAAGCCTTTACAAACTTTCTGGGCTTTTTCTGTCCTGCAAGGGAATGCTTCAACCCAATTAGTAAAAGTATCTGCAAATACCAGTAACTATTGTACACATGTACCTTAGGGAAATGAGTAAAATCTATTTGCCAATCTTCACCTGGGTAGTTATCTAGTTTTTGTATACCTGGGGGAGCTAGAATTCTGTATTATGGGTATTAGCCCATTCTTAGCATCTGCTTTTAGAGGCTATTGCCTTTGATTGGGATAGATGGTAGGATTTTTTAACTTAATTTGGACTGGTTGAGCATATTTTGCTCTTCCCACCTGTCCCTCAGTAGCCCACACTTTTTGGGTTAATTTCCGTCTCTAATAAAGGGAGGCAGAGTATAGGTTCTTGTCCCATATTCATATAAATGGTTGTTCCCACTTTTGTTAGTATGTCCCTCCCCAAACAGGACTTTCAGGCATATTAGGAAGGCATGAGAGAACAGCCAGTCACCCCAATTACAGCTTAAAGGCTGAGAGAAAAATTTGGTAACCGGCGTTCCAGGCACCCCCTGTATACTACAGATTTGGGGGATAAGAGACAGAGTTAAGAGAGGAGTACAGAAAAGGTTGCTCCAGTGTCCAGAAGAAATTCTGTCTCCTGGTCCTCCACTAAGAGGCAGACCCGGGGCTGTTGAGGGGTGATGACACAAGCTGGAGCCATGAGAATCTGCCCCTGGCACCCTCAGTCCAGTTTGGGTGCTGATGGGATCACTGTCCCAGGAGGCCTTCACCTCTAGGGACAGGCTACCCTTCAATGGTCACCCTTGCATTCTGGACAGGGGCCAGGTGGCTTGCCTGGTGGTGCTCCTGGGGGCAATTTCTCCTGAAGTAGCCAGTCTGACCACATTGGAAGCACTTTTTTTTTTTTTATGTTGCTCTCGGTAGAGTGCTGTGGTGTCACAGCTCATAGCAACCTCCAACTCTTGGGCTCAAGTGATCCTTTTGCCTCAGCCTCCCAAGTTGCTGGGACTACAGGCTATTTGTTGTGGTGGTTGTTTTAGCAGGCACAGGCTGGGTTCAAACCCAGCAACCTTGGTGTACGTGGCTGGTACCCTACCTACTGAGCTATGGGTGCCGCCCTGGAAGCACTTGTTCTTTTTTTTTTTGAGATAGAGCTTCAAGCTGTCGCCCTGGGTAGAGTACCATGGTATCACAGCTCACAGCAACCTCCAACTCCTGGGCTCAAGCGATTCTCCTGCCTCCACCTCCCAAGTGGCTGGGACTATAGGCGCCCACCACAACGCCTAGCTATCTTTTGGTTGCAGCTGTCATTGTTGTTTGGCAGGCCCGGGCTCCATTTGAACCCGCCAACTCAGGTGTATGTGGCTGGCGCCTTAGCTGCTTGAGCCACAGGTGCCAAGTCGGAAGCACTTGTTCTTAGCTCCTCTGGCTTCCCTCTGCCCCTGAATGGTGCTCATTTGTCAGAATGCCATTACTAGAGCTGTCATTCTTTTTCTACCCCTTCTCTCTTTCTTCCTCCTTCTCCCCTTCTCGGTTATGATCTATCTGGGCCTAGAGCCAATTTCTGGAGTTTTCTTTGAATGTCTGGGGCTGCCTGAGTGATAAATTTATCTTTTAAAATAAATTGGCCCTCTATAAAGAGTCGGTGTCAACTGAGTGTTTTCTCATTGCCTCCCTAAGCCACTCAAGAAAGGCTGAAGGACTTTCATTTTGCTCCTGGTAAATAGTACACAACTTAGAATAGTTCATAGGCTTTTTCTTGGATCAATGTAAACCTTCTAGGATACATGGTAGACAATGTTTATGCCACCAGTCACCTTGTTTCTCAGGATCCCATTCGGGATCCTCAAGTGGAACTGCCTGCCTTCCCGTGGGATATCTGTCCCTTTCCTCAGTAGACATACTGCCATCAGTATTGGACATGAACCCCAAATGTTAGCAAAGTAATAATAATTAAACTCAGGGTTGAGAGACCCTTTTAAAAACTTTCTGTATTAGAATTAGAACTTTCTGTCTTAGAGAAACCCAGAATGACTTTGAACCCTTCCATTTACGCTAATAGACCGAAAAAAATCAAATAGCTGGGGTCATTTTCCTTGCCTTTCTTCTTTTTTTTTTTTTTTTTTTTTGGCCAGGGCTGGGTTTGAACCCACCACCTCCGGCATATGGGGCCATCGTCCCACCCTTTTGAACCACAGGCACCACTGCCTTTCTTCATTTTTAAAGATTTTCTTTCTTTCCTTTTTTTTTTTTTTTTTTTTTAAGAGACTGAACTATAGCCTAGGGATTAGGTAAATTCTTGCCTCAGGGAATTGTCCCGGGCTTCTTTTCATAGGCTCTTGGTCAACGGGAGAAGCCATGTAGGAGAGTCATTTTGCCCTTTGCTAAGAGCTGACTTCTTGGCCTTTGTTAACATGGTTCAGCTTTTTTTCTCAAATATACAAAAAGCCAATGGAATTTAATTTTGCAATGAAAGGCAATAAAAAGGACCTCACAGCACATCTACAACATCCTAAGCATACTTATAACATCTGAAAAATACCAGAATGAACCAATACAAACTTAACTAATATATAAAGCAATCCACTACAAATGTTTAAACAATGTATGCAAACTGCAAGGAGAGAGAAAGCAGCAGGGGGTTATAGAGATAAACAGAAGAAGTCTGGGACAGTGGAAGACAAGAGCAGATAGCGAAAGAGCTGGGAGAGCAGCACCTTTTTTTCAGAAGGCCCTCCAGTGCCCTGGGGTCAGAATCATTGCTGGGGACCCCAGGACCTCTGCATACTACTTCTGTTTTGTTGGCTCTCAACCAGAGAAAAGGAGAGAATACAGAATAGGCTCAGAAGCCTTCTAACTTCCCTTTCATACCTTTCTTTTGAAGACAAGGGGAATTAGAATGTTATAGCCTCTTGCCTGTGACTTGAGATGGGCAGCCACACTATGCACTTTTAGGAGCAAACAGCATCCAAATTATTAGTCTCCATTATCATGATTATAGAGAAAAATAGGATAGAGGGAAGTGTTCCCATTGCTTACCACATCTTTAGTCCTGGATGATGCCCCCAAATATGTTACCATAATTTCAGTCTTCAGTAGGTCTTTGGTCTCAGGGATTCAAGGAATGAACCCATGGACCACAGATCAGCGCTAAGACAGGATTTTATTTGAAAGGAATATAGAAAAACTATAAGGCATTAGAGAGAGCTTCCAGCAGGGGGAAAGAAGTAACTGGGAAGTCTTTACGTGGGCTCTTTAACTAGGGGTCTTAGGTCTTGAGAATTACACTTGGCCAGGACTTGGCAAATAGAAACACGTTTTCATCATTAATGAGTGTTATAGACACAGGAACGAATGCAGTCCCTCCAGCTCAGGGCAAAAGGTCAGGGTGTTCCCTTCATGAACTTGTGTAAGCCTAGGAAAACTGGAGTCCCCTGTGCAGCCTTGAATAGGGGGGGGGGACCCTGTATCAATACCACAAAACAGCTCCAGCCAATGCCACCAATTTTTCTTGTTAAATCCTGTGGGCTCCCGTCCCCTAATTTCTTTCTTGCTCTCTCGGCATTCTCTTTGTGTTGAAACATTCTCTGCCTACGGTTTAGAGATACACACCTCTCTAGGTTTTTTTTTTTTTCTTTTTGAGACAGAGTCTCACTCAGTTGCACTAAGTAGAGTGCCATGGTGTCATAGCTCAGAGCAACCTTAAACTCTTGGGCTCAGCAATTCTCTTGCCTCAGCCTCCCAAGTACCTGGCACCATCGGCACCCACTACAACACTCAGATATTTTTTTAGAGACAGGGTCTCGCTCTTGCTCAGATATCTGGAACTCCTGAGCTTAAGCAATCCACCACCTTGGCCTCCCAGAGTGCTAGGATTACAGGCGTGAGCCACTGCACCATCCTCCAGGTTTTCTTATTATCTTTCTGGCCACTCCTTCTCAGTTTCCTTCTGTTCAGCCTATACTTTAAATCTTTTTTTATTTGTTTTTTTCCCTTAAAAATATGCCTAAATGAAAATACATAAAAGGGTAGCCATAAATCATTGGTTATAAATGTGTTCATTCATTCTTTTAAAAACTAGATACAAACATGCAAGAATTAAAGACTCTGATTTAAGAAAATCAGTACCGTGTTTCCCCGAAAATAAGACCTACCCCAAAAATAAGCCCTAGCAGGATTTCTATGCATTTGTTAAATATAAGCCCTACCCCGATAACAAGACCTAGTGATGGGCATGGCTATGCAGCATATCCATATAACCACACCATGCATTTTGGCACGGAGAGGAAGACATCCCCTGGAAATAAGCCCTCGTGTGTCTTCTTGAGAAAAAAGTATATAAGACAGTGTCTTGTTTTTGTGGAAACGCAGTAGTAACCAGTCTTGAGATTAAAGGACAATTGGCCTAAGGGCTAATTGGGACCAATCAGTCCCTTAACAGATGTCAAAACCAACATTTCACATGCTGACCAGGCTACTGAGGTTAATTTCCAGAAGGGACTACAGTTTGCAATAGATTGAGTCCTAAACTAGGCTCTTGTACCCAAAATGGTCCTGGCCTAGGCCTAAATGGAAAACACTTTAAAAATAATAAAACTTCAAAAAAAATCCATCCTTTACTCATTTACATCAAAGTGCCATCCAAAACACTTTCGTTTTCATGAAGAAAATATATTACAAAACAGTAAACATAAAGGATAGTCAAGTTACAAAGAAACTTTATATACAAAGATATTTACAAGTTTGTCAACTTTAGGCTTTTGCCACAAACAACTGCACATTTGTCCCTACAAAACACATCACGCCTGTCCCAATAGTCACTACAGAAGACAACTGGCCATGGCTTTACAAAAAGCAGAAAAACTTTCCCAAAATGAACTCATTTATTTAGCTTTCACTAATGCCACAATCATCCCACTTGGAATCTCTCCACCCTTAAGCCTCTGAAACCCATTATATCTTTCTAGTCTCTGCCATGTCCCCAAAGACTGAGAGACATTTAATTCAGTAAATCAAGGAGGATGACAAAAGTGATACTGATCACTCTTATGTGAGAAATGCAACCACGCTGAATGCAGAAAATAGTGCTGACTACATTTATTGAAGACCCTCTCCTTATGTAAATCCATGTAAGAGGTCTCGGCACCTAACACCAGACCCCCAAAGGGGGCCCACACCTTTGTTTCACATGAGATTTAAAGCAATACTGTCTTCTTCCAAACAGTGAGTAGTCTGAAAGTGTGACGGGTGAGTTTTACAGTCTTTGTTTCCAAATCAGTTAGTTGACTGTTGCTACTCCTAAGACTAAACTGTAAGACTTCAACCACCACCCACAGGTGGAGTTAAAGAGACCTATACAGTTCATAGTACTAATAAATGTTACAGGCTCCGACCAAGTATAACCACATTCTTTGGAAATCCTTCCATTTTTGCAATTTCAAAATAGCCTAACTTGCTGTAAAATTCTAGAATTCTTTTATCATCTGGTTTCACTTCACAGAAAGCTCCCCAGGAGCCATTAGCCTTCAGTGAAGACAGGAGGCAGGCCATCATGCTTTTAGCCACACTTGGGTCAGTTACTTTTCTGTGAATATCCATCTTTATCAGAGAAGGGAAGTTGGCAAGGAAAGTTTCTGGCACCATTTCTTGTTCTTCATAGAAACTCAACATTATTTTCTCAGCCTCAGAGAGTTCTTTGTCACCATTTGGCTTGGCATACTTTTGTTGCATGAAGGGAATCCAGGAATTTTTACATTTCTTAATAAAGGGTGTCACATCTACAGTGCCCAGGGCATAACCACATATGTCATCTTCATCTTCTAGGACAAAGCAGTAATCCAGGCTCAGAGTAAGTAGCCCTCCTACTAACTTGTCTCCAATAAGGTCAGGCTGACTTTCAAAAGGTAAACCCACTCCACCATCATACATTTCTCTGCAAATCTTGTACACGGAAGCCTCATCTTTAGGAAAATATGGTCTGATGGTATAAACTTTGGAGGTAGGGATCTGTGGGGGTGGCTGAAAAAAGAGATCATTTGCCCCATCAATTGGCAGCAAATGCTGGAACTCGCCTGCTAGACCACCTGTCAAGGACCAGGGTTCTTGGTCTTGAATTAAGAACTGGGCTGAAGAATGACTACGACACCCTAACCATTGTACAAAAGACTTCACTACAGACACTGTACTCTTGATATCCCAAACATAGGAGTACATGTCATAAATGATCATCTTGTTGGCACAATTGGAGAACCGAGTGAACATTCTCATCACTAGTCCACACATCTCTTCAAACTTGGCTGCTCGTGACCGCCATTCTTCAATTTTTTCAGAATCTTTTCCTTTGTAATTGATACTGACAACACTGCTATTTGCTCTAAGCCACCGGAATTCCTGTAACATCTGTGCTCCTTTCATTCCATGCTCATAAGGAAGGTAGAACAGATCAGCAAGTAACTGCAAATCCTCCAAAGTCACTGGTTCTATGGTGTAACATGGCTTTTCGTTTGGACCTGGCACAAACTGTTGCTTGTTTGTCTGCTCATCAATTTGCATAGGGGCAGTATCACTAATGCTATCTTCCTGCATAGAAGTCTCTGAAGATTTTGATTCAGCTACGCTCTCTTTATCAGTGTCCATTGGTTTCCATTCCTCTGCCATTTTAGCTCCCACAGTGTCACTCAATATTTGATCATCAATCTTGTGGTGTGTTGCTTCCTGTTTTTCCACTGCCATGTCCATGGGTTCTTCATCAAATTGTTTCTTGCCTTCTTCCTTGGTCAAAGCTGTAGGTTCACCACTCAAGGCTGCTCCCTGGCTCATAATGGGATCCTGGTAAACTGTTGTTTCTACTGGTGTGACATTTAAAGAGGGTGCTGCAACTTGGAGAGTCTCATCACTTGCTTCGCTTTGTGCAATTTGGCTACTGTTATACTGAGGAGGTACACCAAACTCCTGCAACCATTCTGTTAAAGCTAGTTTTAGAGCCATCTGTGGACTATAAAGCACGTCAGTTTCAATATCTTCATTACTGCCTTCATTTTCTAACTTCATCTGGATTGACATAGTACTGTCTTCACTGTCCATCACTATATCTTTTCTCACTCCATTCATGTTTGATTTGTACCAAGTGGCAAGGGTGTGGATAGCAACATAGTTGGCTTCAAATTCACAATTTGGATTAGTAAGGACTCCTTTTAATCGTGGGATGAGTTCTGTGGATCTTCCTTTGTATGGGCCCAAAAATAGTCTCTTCTGATCGTAGTCATCAGCATGAATGTTATCCCATATTACTGGAGCTCTCTTAATAATCTTAGAAACCTCTTCAATGGACTCTACTGGAATTTCTTTAGAAATAACTTTGGGACCTGTCCAAAGCACCTCAATTCCAGGTAGAAGCTTTTCTCCCACAGTCCTTAAATAAGGAGAATCAAACACATTTGGATAACAGAAAGTGCCACAGTATTCTGTGGGACAGAAGAGGAAAGTTTCTGGCTCTTCCAGGTACTGATAAATTTCATTTGTGATATGGACCTGGGCATGAGCAAAAGAACTGAATACCTCTTGGTCTGCTGCACACATATTATGATCAATATCATCAAAAAGCAAAGCAAATGACCTGCACCCAAACTGACAAACCTGGTCTAGCTTACGTTTCAATGTATATACTTCCTTGGGGTTAGAAAAGGTGATATCCAATCCAGGTGAGATAGCATAGATGAACTCTATCTTATATTCTCGTGCAGCAGAGATGAGAGCCGTAAGTTGCTCTGCTTCCTCCACTGAATACATCTCTCGCCAAAACATCCTATGTTTATAGTCATCTTTTGGGGCATACAAATATGCATTTAATTCCCATTTCTGGAGCCTTCTAAACAGTTCTTTTCTCTGTTCCATAACCCAAGGTCTTCCATAAAATCCTTCTACCACACCACACAGGAACCTCGGAGCCAATCCCGCCGCCCCGGCCACTGCCGCTCCCCCAACCATGGCTGAATTGTCTTCTCCAGGTGCCAGAGCCACTGATGGTGCTGGAGCCACTGGCGGTGCCAACAATGCCTCAGTGGAGGCAGCAGGGTTGGAGCTGAGCTTGTTCTCCTGCTCCTCTGGCCCCACCTGGCTCTCCTTGTGCACCATTCTCCTGCCCCCTGCCACTACCACCTCTGAGGGTACGCCTCGGCCTCCGTTCATTAGGCTGTAGGCCCTGAAGCCCTGGTAAGGGCCTGGGCAATAAGCACACACACGCTCCTTGCTCCTTCCCCTCCTCCTCTTGTCTTCCCTGCCCTCACCACAGGGACCCGAATACCCGCGTGAGAAGGGCGGGCGGGCTGCACCGCCTTTTGTCCGCTGCTATTTCAGCCTAAACTGGGGAGCCAGAAACCCAAGCAGAGAGCGAAGCTATAACCTCTCATTCCTTGGTAGCTGATGGCCAAACCTCCTGTTCTTGTTCTCGGCCTTGGTTACCCTCTGGATTATTTTAGCTCTTCTGGGTTTTCCTCTGGAAGCCGGCTGGACTCGGACTCTGCCGCAGCCTCTATGGCCCACTTCCTGTTGGTCGCAGTGCAGTGCAGTGCGCCTGCGTTCCAGACTGGCTCAGACTGGTCCTCTCTGTCCGGCTCCCCACCCCCCCACCCCCCCCCACCCCGCCTTTTTTGGGGCCAGCCTATTAAATTTCATTCGGTAGGGGGAACTAGAACAAAGGGTAATAAAGGCAGTGGAATATACCATTTATGCCTGCCACCCTCCGGAATAAGCTGGGCACCCTGGGATGGACCATTACCCTACCCAAAGGAGGGGAGTAGAGGAGGCGGCTGCTGCTGGTTGGGAACTATACTTTAAATCTTGATGTTCCGTGAAGTTCTGTCCTTAGCAATCTTTCTTTATTACCTCTATAAATGTCCTGGGGTGAACTCATCCATGCTCCAGGCTTCAATTTTTTTTTTTTCTTTTGAGATAGTCTTACTTTATCACCCTCATAGAACGCCGTAGCGTCACAGCTCACAGCAACTTCAAACTCTTGGGCTCAAGCGATTCTATTCTCTGGCCTCAGCCTCCCAAGTAGCTGGGACTACAACGCCCAGCTATTTTTAGAAATGAGGGTCTTGTTCTGGTTTGGTCTGGTCTTGAATTTATGCAGGCAGGCGATCCACCTGCCTCGGCCTCCCAAAGTGGGAGGATTATAGGCGTGAGCCATGGTGCCCGGTTGCAGGCTTCGATTATAATCTGCTTGCCTCTCTCTTCTCTGGCTGTGCTTAAATGATGCTTTCCTTTATTCTTTCTTTTCTTTCTTTTTAGAGACAGAGTCTCACTTTCTTGCCCTCAGTAGAGTGCTATGGCTCACAGTTCACAGCAACCTCTGGCTCCTGCGCTTATGCGATTCTCCGACCTCAGCCTCCCGAGCAGCTGGGACTACAGGTGCCTGCCACAATGACCGGCTATTTTTTTGTTGCAGTTTGGCCGGGGCGCTGGTTTGAACCCGCCCCACTCGGTACATGGGGCCGGCGCCCTACTCACTGAGCCACAGGTGCGCTGCCCTATTCTTTATTTTCTACTGGCTATTCATATCCTCCTGGTAGAGCTTCATCATTGTGTGTCTGGATCACTTTCAACCACAGGACTGTATCTAGTGCCTGAATATTTCTACCATAACTTCAGTTGGTTTTTATGCTCTATTTGAAGAATAAAAGCTTATTGTTCACTAACTACAGTTCAGTGGCAGTTGATCTAACAGAAAATTGTCTCTTGCTTCTAGAACCCATATTAATTGAATTAAGAGTGATCATTTGTAGAGGCTAATTTTGATTTCTTGAATGAAATTCTAAATTATGTCCAGAAAATCTGTTAGGCTTTAAAAAACACATTTGGGATTCTTCAGTGCAAGTGAACATGTTCAAGCCTGAGTATAATAAGCAGAAGGAGGCTGAGATCTATTTTGGGTTATTTAATGGCATTCTGAGATATCATCCTGATTCAATGCAGCTTAGAGGTTTACGAAAACGAGTTATGTGGTCATATCAAACAACAATAGCCACCATAACCATCTAATAAAGTGTGTGTGGGGTGCAGAATGCATATGTGATTGGAATATGGTACATCAGCCTTGCAAATAGCCAGTTACTCCTAGAGCCAGTTGCAATTTGCTATATGTCAAATGAATAGTAAAAAGGCGATATTGATTCATTGCACGATTTCTAAATCTTTTGGGAGAAGAAAAGGAAGGTTTGAAAATTCCCAATTTTATACTTATTTTTCAGGTTGCAGAATATAGATTTGATAGAAAACATTTCTACCTTGTTCCACTGAATGATGCCCGTCTGATACTATTTCCAGATGACAGTCTTCTATCATCAAACATGTTTAGCAAGAGGAACTATCCACTTTGAAAATTCCTATCAGGAGGCACCTGTGGCTGAGTGAGTAGGGCTCTGGCCCCAGATACTGAGGGTAGCGGGTTCAAACCTGGCCCCAGAAAAACTGCAACAAAAAATAGCCAGGCATTGTGGCAGGCATCTATAGTGCCAGTTATTCGGGAGGCTGAGGCAAGCAAATCGCCTAAGCCCAAGAGCTGGAGGTTGCTGTGAGCTGTGATGCCAGGGCACTCTACCAAGGGTGACAAAGTGAGATTCTGTCTCTAAAAAAAAAAAAAAAAAAAAAGAAAGGAAAAAAGAAAATGCCTATCAAAGGAATTTAATCAAAGTGTAAAGACTATCAGGGTGAGGCTAGGTATCATAGTCCCTCCTTGTTCACCATTACAAGTTTATTAAAAGTATTCTGCACAGCAACATGTCACATGGCAGTGAGGTTGCTTGATTTGGGCAATTCGATGTTTCTGATTCCCTAGGAAGCTTTGCTGCTTCAACAGGTCGTGAGGCTCCATCGCTGCCCTTGATGAAGCCATTTATCTTGGTGCCGGCAGCAGGATGTTGCAAGTGTGCACATGGAAAGGTATGCAGTGGATTATGCATGCTTTTGTGGAGTCAGGAGATTATTATTGACAATCAGTTTGGAGAAGATTAGGTTATATGCACAAGGCTGCTGAACTGCCTTTCTGGAAACAATGAGTTAGAAAAACAGGAGGATGTTCTTTCATATCACCTTCTTCACCTTCTTACTACTTCCAGAGGGTGCTTTGGTCAGGAGAGATTGTAAACCAATTTCTGGTTGGCACTGTGCCGCTATCATGAAAAAACTTGCCTGAAAATTTACACAATGATGTCTGCCTGCCTGTAGTCTACATTCCTGGGCAGCATCTGTGAAAACCACAGGTCCTATGCTCAAAATGCTAAACAACTTAAATAGTAAGTGGGCATAGAACCTGTATTGGCTAGTTTTCACTGTGTAATGAGCTTTCTCAAAACTAATGGCTTGAAACAATAATAATTTATTTAGCTCACAATTTGATGGGCTGCCTGAGCAGTTCTTCTGGTCTAGCCTGGCTCTACTGATTTCTGCTGCTTTCCTTTGTTAGTCTGCAGTTAGCTGAAAGGTTCAGCAGGTGGCTAGATAATCTAGAATAGCCTCAGGCATGTCTGGCAGTTGGTTGGATGTTGGCTTATAGTTGGCCTACTATTATTCTTTTTCAAGTAGTGTCTTAATCCTGCAGAAGGCTATGAGACTCAAACACATGGTGGCCTCGGGATCTCAAGCATAGCAATAGGGCAAACCTCAGTATGGAAGGGTTTTCAAGCCTCTGCTGGAGTCATGTTGACTATTATTCCATTGGCCAAAGCAAATCACATGACCTAGATTCAAGGGATGGAGGAAAGTAGTCCCCATTTTGGTGGGAAGGCCTGCAATGTCAATAGTGCAAGGTTATTGATGTAGGGGTGGGAGGAGAGTATTTGGGGCTATTTTTATAATTTACCACAGAGTCATTTAGAATTTGCAGTGTTTTCACATGCACTAATCCTCCCTACACCCATGTGAGACAGAAAAGTATGATTCCTATTTCATAGATGAGTAAACTGGCTCAGAGAATCTGAGTAGCTTAACCAGGTAACAAGCAGTATCATTATTGCCCCATGACACAGCAGCTTGAACTGTAAAAATAGAGAAATCCTCTGTTATACACTTAACTCTAAAACATACCTTTGGTATTGCAGCATTTTTTTTTTTTTTGCTTCTTTACATCAAGTGTGGCCCCAATTTTTTAATTTTTAATTATTATTTTTTTTTTTTTGGAGACAATCCCACTGTGTCACCCTTGGTTGAGTGCTGTGGCGTCACAGCACTGCAACCTCAAACTCTTGGAATCAAACAATTCTTTTGCCTCAGTCTCCCTTGTAGTTGGGACTACAGGCACCCACCACGATGCCCGGCTATTTTTGTTTGTTTGTTTAGCAGGCTCAGTCTGGGTTCAAACCCACCAGTCCCAGTGCGTATGGCCAGCCGGCGCCCTAACTGCTGAGCTATGTTGCCTAAATTTAATGAGAATCTCCTGATGTTTATTTAATGTAATAGGTCATCACCTGGCACTTATTAAAATACATATCTCTCCACCAGGGATTCTGATTCAGTCAGTCTTTGGAAAATCAGAGATCTGCATTTTTAACAAGTAGCCCCAAGAATCCTAATGTAGATGGCCAGAGCTCTATAAGTGGAGCAGCTCTGGTTGATATTGCCACACTAAGCAGGACACAATTTCATCCTGTAGTAGAAAACCCACACATGACAATTCCTTTGGTCAGCTTTCCAGATCCATGAGTTAATAGCATTGGGACAATCCTTTAGCTTCTCCTTTGTCTTGACATCTGCAAAACAAGTACGATAGGAAAGACTCCCATAAGACCGGTATGAAGATTAAGAGAATAGCGCAAGAAGCACTGAGCCTGGTGCCTAGTAGATCCTCACCAAGTGTTGTTTTTTTCTTTTTTCTTCTCTATCTTGAGAAGCTGTAGCACCAATTGATAAGTCATTGAGAAGTGGAAAAGTTGTTTCTAGAAGGCATTGCAGACTTTGTACTGTCAAAGCCTATAAGTGAGAAATGATGGTCAAATATTCATCAGCACCTCAGAAAGTACATAGCTGTGCTGGAGGGAAAAAAAAGTGTCAGATTCTTTAGAAGACTAAGAATCATGACTGGAAACAGTGACAGTCCTGGTGGGCAACAGCTGTTGTCATTAGAGACCAACTATATGCACAAGAGGCACAGAAGGGCTTGTCATGTGTCAACCCTTCCAGTCTTTTCCAAACTGCTGCAAACTTTCAGTGTCAGCAGTATTGCCTGTACATCCCCAGACAATGATAAAACGTATAATGATTATTAAGACTTGGCCTTACTCTAGTGAATAGTGTCAATGTAGATAGAATCCCTACAAAATATTTCCTTATAATCATATAAATGAAGGATCTAAAACATGGCATGTAGGATATTATTTTCTCATCTTCTGGGGACTTTTATTTGAAGCTTCTGTGTTGAAGTGATAAGCAAATGGCTTGTTTCCTTCAGTTTTGCTATTTCAGCACTTTCTTGCCTATTTTTTATGCCTCTTCTTCCATTGTCTCTCTGTCCAGTCCTTCATAGCTTCTGCCTGTGTAAATGTAATGGTTTTAATTCTTTGTTCCTTTCTTGTTTTTTAAAAAAGAAAAGGTGGCCCTTTTATCCAAATAGTCAGAATCCAGTTTGAAATGTGTGCTTTTATTCTGTTTTATGGCATCTGTCTATCTGTGCTAATCGTCTCTACCAGTAGATGGAGCACTTTTCCTATGTTAAACACCACTGTAGGTCA
Source organism: Galagoides demidoff (assembly GCA_963574575.1). Classification (NCBI taxonomy): domain Eukaryota; kingdom Metazoa; phylum Chordata; class Mammalia; order Primates; family Galagidae; genus Galagoides; species Galagoides demidoff. The sequence goes on from CAUYQV010092376.1 coordinate 49,152, forward strand.
TAGGGTGGGATGTTTTCCCCTCATCTGTCATTTTTGCTGCAGTGAAATAGTAGTTGGAAGCTGGTATAATACAAAGCAAAAACCCCTAATCTTGGCTAGACTAGAGCATATACTTTTCTGACTCATGTCAGCAATGCAGGGCTTAACAGCAGCAGATCTAGATAGGTGGTAGCTGAAAAATAATGAGGGTTTTGTGCATGTGTACAGGCTTGTGTGGTCTGCATTCTTTTTTCAAAGAGTTATTGGCAGCTTTGTGTCAAAGGTACCCTTTCTTCTCTCTCCTTTCCTCTCCTCCTCATTCTTTTTTTTTTTTTGGGGGGGGGGGTTATCCAGACTTAACCTCTCTGCTTGTTCTCCTTAGTGTCCAGGTTCCCCAGTACACAGTGCCATGCACTTGTAGACCTCAAAGTAAAATTACAGCTTCCTAGAGATGGAAGGAAACGTAAACATCATCTAGTACTGACAGCAATAGAGCCCAAGTTAATAAAAAAATTCATGTTAAGATTTGGGGCAGCCTTGTCATTTGATCAGCCTGTCGCTATTGTTGTTATCACTGTTATTGAGCTGTCATTCCTGGCATAGATAATTTTTTGACTTGCCTGTTTTAATTGAAGTTACCAATCTCATGAAACAGCTGATCAGATCTTTTCCATTAAATCAACGAGCTATTTGAACTTTGGTGTATATTGGGGAAGATGCAAGCCTCAGGTTTTGAATGAATTTGTCCTGTACCTTGCCTACTGCAGCATCATGTGTATTTGGATATTCTGCAGATACTTAAAGTTTCTTTTCTTTTCTTTCTTTTTTTTTTTTTTTTGCAGTTTTTGGCCAGGGCCAGATTTGAACCTGCCACCTCTGGTACTTGGGGCCAGGGCCCTACTCCTTGAGCCAGAGGTGCCACCTGATACTTAAAGTTTCTAAAGGTACGTCCGATTTAATTGGGATCCTAAAAATCCCCATAAATGCCTGGGCTCTATTCCTGTTCTGTACTACTTTTAGTTTAGGTCTTGGGAATTTGCATTTTTAACCATTCCTTCAAGTGAGTCTCACACACCTGAAGTTTAGCAACCTAAGACAAGATGTGATGATCACTGATTCCTTGCTGCACCTCAGCCGTTTTGACTGGACCTCCTTCATTCTCACTTCCATCCTGGGGAAAGTAAAGGTCATGTTTCTTGCAGAAATTGGGGCTGGGAATCTTTTTTCCTAATTCTATTTTATAGTGTACTTTGAAGTTTAGATGTACCTGAATTTGAAACCAGGCTTGACTAAGTACTTGCTATGTGAGCTTTAGCAAGTGACTGACAGGGCTGAATTTCAACAACTCCGTTTGTAAAAAATAGAGCTGATCATGTGGACCTCATAGGCCTCATTGGGTGATGCCTCTGAAGAGCTTAGCATAGTTCCCAGACTCTGAGAAGTGCATAATACATGGTGTCTTTTTTTTTATTATTTTTTTGAGATAGAGTCTCACTATGTGGCCTTCAGTAGAGTGCTGTGTTGTCACAGCTCAGAGAAACTTCAAACTCTTGGGCTTAAGCAGTTCTCTTGCCTCAGCCTCCTGAGTAGCTGGGATTACAGGTGCCTGCCACAACACCAGGCTATTTTTTGGTTGCAGTTGTCATTGTTGTTTAGCAGGCCTGGGCCGGGCTTGAACCTGCCAGCCTCGTGCATGTCGCTGGTGCCCTACTCACTGAGCTATGGTTGCCAAGCCAGGAATCTATTATTTTTAATGGTAGCATTTTGATCTACTGAAGAAAAATTTAGCCCCATGTGACATCAAAAACATGATTCACAAAGGAAAAAAAAATGGACATATTGGACCTCATCGAATTAAAAACTTTTTCTTTACAAAAGACCCTCTTAAGAGGATAAAAAGACAAGTTCAAACTGGGAGAAGATATTTGCAAATTACAAAACCCCAAAAAGAGTTGTATCCAGAATATACAAAGAACTGTCTAAATTCAACATTGAGAAAACAAAACAGTGCAATTAGAAAATGAACAAAACCAGGCTGGGCACAGTTGCTCGCACCTGTAATCCTAGCACTCTGGGAGGCCAAGGCAAGTGGATTGCTTGAGCTCATGAGTTCAAGACCAGCCTGAGCAAGAGCAAGACCCTGTCTCTAAAAATAGCTGGGCATTGTGTTGGATTCCTATAGCTACTCAGGAGACTGAGGTAAGAGAATTGCTTGGGCCCAAAAGTTTGAGATTGCTGTGAGCTGTGACGCCACGGTGTTCTACTGAAGGCAATAAACTGAGACTCTGTCTCAAAAAAAAAAAAAATGAACAAAATGATCAGGCATGGTGGCTCGTGCCAGTAGTCCTAGCTGTCTGGGGGGCCTAGCCAGGAGGATCACTTGACCTCAGAAGAGCAAGAATGAGACCCTGTCACTAATAAAAAAGTAGAAAAATCAGCTGGGCATTGTAGTGGGTTCCTATAGTCCCAGCTACTCAGGAAGCTGAGGCATGAGGATCTCTTGAACCCAGGAATTTAAGGTTGCTGTGAGCTAGGTTGATGCCATGCATGGTGCTCTAGCCCAGGCAACAGAGGGAGACCCTGTCTCAAAAAAAAGGACAAAAGACTTGAACAGAAATTTCATCAAAGAAATTTGACATCCAAAGATAGATGGATGGGCAGTGCCTGTGGCTCAAAGGAGTAGGGCGCCAGCCCCATATGCCAGAGGTGGCGGGTTCAAACCTAGCCCTGGCCAAAAAAACCCCAAAGATATATGGATGGCAAATAAACACAGAAAAGTGTTCTCAACATTGCTAGCCATTTGGGAAAAGCAAATTAAAACAATGATGAGGGGTGGTACCTGTATCTCAGTGGTTAGGGTGCTGGCCACATGCTCCAGGGCTGGTGAGTTTGAACCTGGCCCAGGCCTGCCAAACAACAACCACAAAGAAAAATAGCCAGGCATTTGTGGCAGGTGCCTGTAGTCCCAGCTACTTGGGAGGCTGAGGCAAGAGAATTGCTTAAGCCCAAGAATTTGAGGTTGCTATGAGCTGTGACAGCATGGCACTCTACCCAGGGCAACATAGTGAGACTTTAAACAAACAAACAAAAAAAAACCATGATGAGATAACACTACATTAAAATGGTTAAAATAACATTTACTGATATATTAACACCTGATGTTAAGAATACAGAGTCACTGAATCTTTCACACATTTTATTGTATTTTAGTATTATTATTTTTTTTTTATGAGACAGAGCCTCAAGCTGTTCCCCTGGGTAGACTGCCATGGCATCACAGCTCACAGCAACCTCCAACTCCTGGGCTCAAGCATGTCTCCTGCCTCAGCCTCCCAAGTAGCTAGGACTACAAGTGCCTGCCAGAACTAGGACTACAGGTGTCTGCCAGAACACCCGACTATTTTTTGGTTGCAGTCATCATTGTTGTTTGGCGGGCCTGGGCTGGATTTGAACCCGCCAGCTCAGGTGTATGTGGCTGGTGCCTTAGCTGCTTGAGCCACAGGTGCTGAGCCTCTTTCACACATTTTTGGTGGAAGCATGGAATCTTTCACACATTTTAAAAAAAAATAAGCACACACTTTAACCATATAGCTCAGGAATCATTGCATAGTTCAGCATTTATCTTAGAGAAATGAAAACTTATGTTCACACAAGTTGTCCAAAACTGGAAATAATGCAGATGTCTCAAGCAAATGGTTGAACAAATTGTGGTGCATCCATATCATGGAATACTACTCAATGATGAAAAGGAATGGATTTTAATGTCATTGTATTGGTGAAAAAAAGCCAATCTCAAAAAGTTATAAGCTATATGATTCCATTTATGTAACTTTTTGGTTTTTTTTTTTTTTTTTTTTTGAGGCAGAGTGCTGTGGTATCACAGCTCACAGCAACCTCAAACTCTTGGGCTTAAGCAATTCTCTTGCCTCTGCCCCCTAAGCTGGGACTACAGGCGCCCACCACAATGCCCGGCTATTTTTTTGTTGTAGTTGTCATTGTTGTTTGGCAGGCCCGGGCTGGGTTTGAACCCACCAGCTGCAGTGTACGTGGCTGGCACCCTAGCCACTGAACTACAGGCGCGAAGCTTTATGTAAAATTCTTTAAAAAATATGTTTTTAGGGCTTGGCACCTGTAGCTCAGCAGATTCTACCCAGGGCAGCAGCTTGAGACTCTGTCTCAAAAAAAAAAAAAAATCTATCAATCAATCAATATGTTTTTAGGCTCAGCGCCCATAGCACAGTGATTATGGCATTTGCCACATACTCCAAAGGTGACAGGTTTGAACCCGGTCCATGCCAGCTAAAACAATGAGAACTGCAACAAAAAAATTAGCCAGGTGTTATAGCAGGCACCTGTATTCCTGGCTACTTGGGTGGCTGAGGCAAGAGAATTACTTACACCCAAGAGTTTGAGATTGCTGTGATCCTTGACACCATGGCGCTCTACCCAGGGCGACAGCTTGAGACTCTGTCTCAAAAAAAAAAAAAAAAAATTTTTTTTTTTTTTGCAGTTTTTGGCCAGGGCCCAGTTTGAACCTGCCACCTCTGGTATATGGGGCCAGCACCCTACCCCTTTGAGCCACAGGCACTACCCCACAAAAACAATTTTTTTTAACTTTTAGAATATTAGGGGGTACACATACTTTGTTTGCATCTTTTGCTTTTGTATAGATTGAGTCAAAGTTATAAGTGCGTCCTTCCCCCAGATAGAGTGCACTATACCCAATAGGTATGAATTTATCCATCCCTTTCTCCCTGCTCCCCCTAGGATGAATTTCATTGAGATTTACTGCCATATGTGCACTTAAATGTTGATTGATTGTTTCCAATTTGGCATAGAGTATATGTGCTTGTTTCTCCATTTTTGTAACTTCTCACTTAGGGCAATGATTTCTAGTTCTATCTGGGCTGGCACAAAAAATACTAGATCTTCATGAATTTTTCTTTTTTTTTGAGACAGAGTCTCACTATGCCACCCTCAGTAGAATGCCGTGGTATCACAGCTCACAGCAACCTCAAACTCTTGGACTTAAGTTCTCTTGCCTCAGCCTCCCAAGTAGCTGGGACTATAGGCACCCGCCACAACGCCTGGCTATTTTTTTGTTGCAGTTGTTTAGCTGTTGTCTAGCAGGCCTGGTCTGGGTTCAAACCCACCAGCCTCGGTGTGTTTGGCTGGTGCTGTAACCACTGTGCTATGGGTGCTGAGCCCATCATGATTTTTAATGGCTAAGTAGTACTCCATGGTATGCATCTATCACAATTTATTAATCCATTAGTGTACTGGTGGATTGTAATGTATTGGTATCCATAAACATATTGTTTATGTGACAAAAATTAGAGAGATGGAAAACAGATAGGGGTTAGCAAGAGTTAGGGATAGGGAGAGAGTGAAGGAGGTGTGAATCTAAGGCAGCATAGAGTTCCTTTGTAGTGATGAAATGGTTCTATATGTTGATTGTGGTGGTGGTTTCACAAATTTATACTTGTGATGAAATGCCATAGAATTATAAACAGATGTACAAAAATAAGTGCATATAAAAGTTGGTGCAATTAGGCCGGGCACAGTACCTCACGCCTATAATCCTAGCAGTCTGGAAGACCAAGGTGGGTGGATTGCCTGAGCTCAGAAGTTCAACACCAGCCTGAGCCAGAGTGAAACCTCATCTCTAAAAATAGCCAGATGTTGTGGTGGGCACCTATAGTCCCAGCTACTTGAGAGGCCGAGACAAGAGAATCACTTAAGCCCAAGAGTTTGAGGTTGCTGTGAGCTATGACACCATGGCACTCTACCCAGGGCGACAGCTTGAGACTCTGTCTTAAAAAAAAAAAAAAGTTGGTGTAATCAGTAAGTTCCTTAGCCCATTACAGAATCGTGCTAATGAATTCCTTAGTTTTGATGCTGCATACTGATCATGTAAGATGTCACGATTGAGTGGAGCTGGGTGATGGATACTTTGGCTTATACTATTTTTGCAGTTTCTTGTGAGTCTATAATTATTTTTCAAATTAAAAGTAAAAAAAAAAAAACCCAAAAACAAAATTGTAGCCCCAGTCTCAGTATCAACAGCCAGTGGGATCAGTAAAACGAGTGGAAAAAAAAAAAATCCTTGGTAATATTGTCCTATTGAATTCATTGGATAAAAACTAGATTTATTTTTTATTTTTGTTTTATTAAATCATAGCTGTGTACATTAATGCAATCCTGGGGTACAATGTGCTGGTTTTATATACAATTTGAAATATTTTCATCAAACTGGTTAACATAGCCTTATAGCATTTTCTTAGTTATTGTGTTAAGACATTTATATTCTACATTTAGTAAGTTTCACATGTACCCTTGTAAGATGCACTGTGGTTCCACTAATTACCCTCAAAAACTAGATTTTGAAGATACATATGACTGATACTGAAATTTTCTTAAGACAATTACTAGGAGGTATTTTTTTGGGGGGGAGGAGGGAGGCTGTGTATATGCCATACTATTTCCAGAACTCTTTGCATCCTACAGAATATAGAATATGAAAAAAGAAAAAAAAATTTTTTTTTTTTTTGAGACAGAGCCTCGAGCTGTTGCCCTGTCGCCCTGGGTAGAGTGCCATGGCATCATAGCTAATAGCAACCTTCAACTCTTGGGCTCAAGCAATCCTCTTGCCTCAGTTTTTCTATTTTTAGTAGAGACAGTGTCTCGATATTTGCTCAGGCTGGTCTCAAACTCCTGAGCTCAAGCTATCCACCAGCCTTGGCGTCCCAGAGTGCTAGGATTATAGGCATGAGCCACCGTGCCCAGCCTGAAAAAAAAATTTTTAAAGAAATTTAGTGTTGAAAAAAAATTTTTTAAAGAAATTTAGTGTTGAAATTTAGTGTTGAAATTCCACTTTTAAGTTTTAGGTAGCAAGGACAAGGTGACTTTTGTAGCACCTTTCTTAAGCACAAAATGTTAAAAGTGGGTGGTGGTGGCAAACCACATTAAAAAGTCACCTCAAGTTGTATTCTGAAAAAGGACAGCTTAAAAGAGCAACAGAGCAATTCAGCCCTTAAGCAGAGACCTTATTTATATGCTACATTTCAGCTGAGAAGAGATTTTATGACCAAATCTTAGAGCTTTAAAGATTAAGTCTATAATATAAACATCCTAGCAGCATTAACTCTAACAGCACAAGGTGAGTTTGGTGCACACCCCCATTTATTATTTTGGTTCTCTTCTGCAATGAAAGACACTTAAATTGTCAGTGTAACACTTCCATTTATTTGATTTGCATCTCTCAGCTTTTAGACTTGATACAAAGCTATGTGAACAATTGAATTATGAGCCTTCATGTATATTTTAACCCACAAAATGGGTTTGGAATTTCCATTCTAGATGGACTTCATCACTTCTTTCCCTCTCACAAGATAGAGCTATGGATTTAGGATGGAAACACCAAGTTTCATTATTATTTGCTCTGGCCATTCCTCCCAGGATGGGGTAAATGATTGGGAATTACTACATTTTTCTTTCTTGGGTTACCAGCTAGGTCAATTTGGTTAAATTCAAATAAGGTACCAGGTAGAGACAACATCAAAAACACTATTAATTATCTGCTTGCTATAAATTCTGCCTCTAAGCCTTCATATATACTTGTTCCTCTATTGGTCTTCCTTGCTCACTTCAAACTACCTCTGCCCTGTCCTTACTATTCAGTTTCTACTTATCTTTCAGAAATTTGTGTAAAATCTACTTGCTAAAGGAAGTCCTAGATTGGATCAGGTTCCCCATTGTACTCTCTCCTACTATCCTGGACTTCTCTTTCATAAGCTTTATCACAGGGGCAAATAAAAAAATAATTTAATAGTTAATTTTTATATTATGTCTTTCCTACTACATCATAGAGTCTACTGGGGCAGAGAAATATTGAAAGTGTACAGATTCATATCCCCAGTAGCCAGCACAGTGCTTGATATATAGTGGCTAGTCAGCAAACATTTGTTGAATAAGGTAAAGCATGAATGAAGGTAAAAGTGAGTGGAAGCAGAGAAATGCTAATAGTTGTTCCATCTAACATTTACTGAGTACATACTATATGGCACATGCCTCATATTCTGTTAATTGCTTTTCATATGTCATGCCATTCAATTTTTACCACGCCCTAAGAGAGAAGTACTATTCCTATCTGTGTTTAACAGATAAGAAAACTGAGGCTTCTGACAGTTTGAGGAAGCTGCTCAAGGTTCCATAGCTGAGGACATTTTTTAGTCATGTATCAGTTCCTTCCCTACTCCTTTTCCCTAGCTTCTGCCTTCTCTATGTATTCTGTATGTACACTCACCTTTTCTCTGTGGATAAAATTCCGGATGTAAATGTCAGAGATAAGTAACTTTATGCTGGACGTTCTTTTTTTTTTTTTTTTTTTTTTTTAGAGACAGTCTCACTTTGTCGCCCTCAATAGAGTGCTGTAGCATCACAGCTCACAGTAATCTCCAGCTCTTGGGCTCAGGTGGTTCTCTTGCCCCAGCCTCCTGAGCAGCTGGTACTATAGGCGCCTGCCACAACGCCCAGCTATATTTCTTTTTTTTTTTGCAGTTTGGCTGGGGCTGGGTTCAATCCCTCCACCCTCGGTATATGGGGCCAGTGCCCTACTCACTGAGCCACAGGAGCCTCCCCTATTCTGGACATTCTTTAAGGACATTGCTCCCTAGGGAGAAGCTGCTTCTAGAGCTAGTTTTGGAGGGAGTAACCAAGGGCAGAGCAAGTCACCTGATTTGGGGCTTCTGTACATCTCTGTGGCAGTCTGTGTAGGTTTGGATGATACGCTGAGGTAGATTCAAAAGAACTGTTCTGATCATTCTAATATATATGAAAATATTGTGCTTTATGGGATAATTTTTTTAATCTAAGGGTCTAAAAGTTCTTCCATATATCAATTTCTGAAATACTTATAATCTTAAATATGTACTCATAATACTATTGAAAATCAAATATGTGAGCAGCAAACTGCCAGTATTTAAATTTTTTCAAATCTGACTCATGGTCCCCCACCCCCCATCAATGCCAGCTAGTGCTATTATCATGACTATCACGGTTTAGCAGTTTTAAAATATATGTTACATACCAGGTAGGCTGCAAGTAGCTCTCTCCATGGCATTTGGAAACACATAAAAAATATGCACCTTGACTTTTAATCCCCTTCACACCCTCTGCATTTCCCTTTTGGAGAGCTCAGAGGGAGGTAAAGTGGGAAGAAAATTCAACCCAAAGAAAGGAAAATAGAATTTTACCCCCCCCCCATAGAAAACAATGTGTAAAACCAAATCTATTATTCTTAATTCAGGCTCTGGTTCCCAGGCCTGCCTTTGTGTCTATCATTTTATTTTTGTTTAATAGTGATTTTCCATTTAGAAGTGCTTTTGTATTTATCTGTCTTTATGCCTGTCTTTAGATTCCTGCTGTTCCATTTGATGCTCCAGTTTTAGCTTATTTATTTATTTATTTATTGAGACAGAGCCTCACTCTAGCAGCCCGACTAGAGGGCTGTGACATCATCACAGTTCGTAGCAACCTCAAGTTCTTGTGCTCAAGCCATCCCCTTGCCTCCATTTTTCTGTTTTTAGTAGAGATGGGGGTCTCGCTCATGCTCAGGCTGGTCTCAAACTCCTGAGCTCAGGTGACCCACCTGCCTTGGCCTCCCAAAGTGTTGAGATTATAGGTATGAGCCACCGCATCTGGCCTTTAGCTATTTTAGTCTTTTTTTTTTTTTGCAGTTTTTGGCTAGGGCCAGGTTTGAACCTACCACCTCTGGTATATGGGACTGGCGCCTTACTCCTGGAGCCACAGGCACCACCCTTTAGTCTTGTTCTTGATGGTTCTCACTTGTCCTTCACTATGGTCAGTCAGTTTATCTGCATCCTTTCCTAATCCTCCATTTTCTTTCAGTTTTCTAGATCCCGGACATCTTCTTTTCAACTGTAATATATTGGCTCTTTTGGTTAACAAATTTTATTTCCCTAATTAATACCTATGTGTTTTATTTTAAAAAATCTCCCCACAACTTTCTCTAATTGAATTTTTAGCTCCCTAGTTCTTTTGGAAGTTTACTTTTGACAGAATGTTCACTTGGTTACTTTCTTCTTTCATTACTGAGTTTAATTGGCAAGACTTAGACCCCATCTCTACTAAAAAAAAAAAAAGAAAGAAAAAAAAAAAGCCGGGCGTAGTAGTGCATGCCTATAGTCCCAGCTATTCAGGCAGAAGGATTGCTCAAGCCCAAGAGTTTGACATTGCTGTGAGCTATGATGCCATGGCACTCTACTGAGGGCTACAAAGTAAGACTCTGTCTCAAAAAAACAAACAAACAAAAATAATTGGACAGACTTTTCATCCTCACTTTTGGTCTTCCAGATGCACATGGACTAAACAGTTTGAAGCAGTGAATCAGGGCGTATGGGAGGAACATTGGAGTTAAAGTCAGAATGTCTGACCTTAAGTCCAAACTCTTGTCATTTAATCATTAGAACATTGTCTGTAAAATGAAAATAATGCTGTTACCAGGTCTTCTAAGTGATCAAATGAAATAAAAAACATAGACACAGACTATAAATGCCTCCTACTTGTGGTATTATTAGTTTTCATGCAACTGTCATTCCATAAATTGGCACCTTTTTTCTAGTTAATATAAGGACAAAATAAAAATGATGGAAAATGTTTAATAAGCATCAGATGCTTGAAATTGTATCAAATTCTCCAGGAGGTTCTAATTAACCTCTTGATAAAGATACATTGGTAATGTTGGCACAGAGAACACAGATTATATCTATATCTCTCAGCCACAGAAAATACTCCAAGAAGATAGGCCTTTGTGTCAGAGGAGGTTGTAGAGGAAGGTAGAGTGTATGGAACCTTATGTGCAATATTAAAACTAAATTAGAAGGCTGGGTGCGGTGGCTCATGCCTATAATTCTAGCACTCTGGGAGGCTGACGCGGGTGGATTGCCTGAGCTCATGAGTTCGAAACTAGCCTAAGCCAGAGTAAGACCCTGCCTGTAAAAAAAAAAAAAAAAATAGCTGAGTGTTGTGGCGGGTGCCTGTAGTCCCAACTACTGAGGAGGATGAGGCACGGGATTGCTTGAGCCTAAGAGTTTCAGGTTGCTGTGAGCTGTGATGCTTCAGCACTCTACTGAGAGCAGTTATCTCAGGCTAGTCTCGAGGAAAAAAAAAAGAATATTGAGGGTTTTGAGTTAAACTATCAATAATTTCTTTCTTTCTTTTTTTTTTTTTTAAGAGACAGAGTCTTACTTTGTCACCCTCCGTAGAGTGTTGTGAAATCACAGCTCACAGCAACTTTCCCCTCTTGGGCTTAGGCAATTCTCTTGCCTCAACCTCCTGAGTAGCTGGGACTACAGGTGCCCACCACAATGCCCAGCTATTTTTTTGTTGCAGTTTGGCCAGTTCTGGGTGTGAACCCACCACCCTCAGCATATGGGGCTGGCACCCTACTCACTGAGCTGCAGGTGCCGCCCCATCAATAATTACTTATAGGGAGGTACCTATGACTCAAAAGGGTAGGGTGCCGATCCCATATGCCAGAGGTGGCGGGTTCAAACCCAGACCCCCCCCAAAAAAAATTTCTTATAGCTATGTGGAAACCATTGTCTATTCAATATCATTGGAACTCTTTAAATTGACAATATTCAATGTCATGTTTATGCAAAAGATAGAATACTGGATGTCAAGCTCTTCCTTATTATTTTAAATTGTTAGTGAACTTTTACTCTGCTCTGTGCAATATAAAGTGTTTTACATATCCAGCAGTCCTACAAGAAAAGGCAATTATCATTTCCATTTCACAGGTCAGAATGAGGCACAGAGAGGTTTATTAATTTGTCCCAGGGCAGCTAGCTAACAAGTGGATCTGAACCCAAGAAGTCTGACTCCTGACTCTATGCTGCCTTTCTTCCCTGGGCAGTGTATAATTGGAAAACATTATGTTAATTGGTTATGCTTTCCTAAAACACAAATGTGAACAAGACCTTATCCTAAAGTTTTCTTTCCCAAGTTTCCAAAGTCCATTATATAGAAAATTGATATCTCAAGATAATCTGAAGAAGGAAAAAGTAGTTCTTATGTTTAAGATCACATAGTTACCATTTTTTCTTAACTGAGTCACTTTGGCCATGAAATGTGAGTGACAGATTTCTATAAGGTATTGTACATGAAATCATTTTACACACATTGGAAATATTATGCATGTTTATAACTTCTCTAACTATTTATACATTTTATAGGCCTAAAAATGCCATTTAAAACAGTTGCTACTCCAGCCAGATGCGGTGGCTCATACCTATAATCCTAGCACTCTGTGAGGCTGAGGTGGGTGGATTGCTTGAACTCAGGAGTTCAAGGTGTTGTAACCCAGCCCTCTTTCCCCTGCCCACTCCTGTTCTCCAGCCCTCACCTGTTCCCCCCCACCCTCTCCAGCCCATTTCCCTCCTCCTCCCTTCTCCCCCCAGAGTCGACTCCAGGAACAAGGCAAGTCCCTCCTCCCCCCATGGTGGTCGAGAACGTGCTTCCCAGCCACGTTCCCAGGCCCCCTTCTTCCTCCTAGACTTGCCAAGAACAAGCTTCAGGTACAAGGGAAAAAGTCCCAAGTTTCACAAACCCCCCAAGTTCTCAGTAGATGAACAATGGTGGAAAACTCACTGAGACTTGATTAATTACTGTTGTATAACCATAACCATGTGATATAAAATGTATCCATTGTCAACTGAAACTGTATTAATTATCATTCCATTGCTGTATCTATGACTACCCGAGTTGTAACCCCCCTTAACCAGCCACCTTTCCCTTCTGTAATATGCTTACACAAAGCCTATAAAAGGTAACTCACCCTCACATCTGGGCTGCTGACTGTCTCTCGGAGCAACAGCCCCTGCAGCAGGTAAAATAAATTACCAATTAATTAACCTAAGTGGGGGTCTGAGTCTATTTTTCCAGGTCCCCTAAGTTATTTCACACCATTCTCTGCCTCAGCGTCCTCATTTGTAAAATACGTTTATTGGGACTTACCTTATGGAGTTGATGTAATGATTAAAGGAGATAATAAGGGCCAGGCACAGTGGCTCCTGCCTATAATCTCAGCATGCTGAGAGGCCGAGGTGGGAGGATCCCTTGAACTCAGGAGTTCAAGACCAGCCTGAGCAAGAGCAAGACCCCCGTCTACTAAAAATAGAAAAACCAACCGGCCGGTGCCTCACATCTGTAATCCCAGCACTCTGGGAAGCTGAGGTGGGTGGATTGCCTAAGTTCAGGAGTTGGAGACCAACCTGAGCAAGAGTGAGACACCATCTCTGAAAACAGCTGGGTATTTTGTGGCAGGCACCTGTTTTGTGGCAGGCACCTGTAGTCCCAGCTACTTGAAAGGCTGAGGCAAGAAAATCACCCAAGAGAATTACCCACGGCGCTCTACCCAAGGCAACAAAGTGAGGCTCTGTTGAGAGGAAAGAAAGGAAAGGAAAGGAAAGGGGCAAGGGGAAAGGAAAAAGAAAAGGCAGGCACCTGTAGTCCCAGCTACTAAGAAGGCTGAGGCAGGAGGATCACTTGGACCCAAGAGTCTGAGGTTGCTGAGAGCTAGGCTGATGCCATAGCACTCTAGCCTGGGCAACAGAGTGAGACTCTGCTTCAAAAAAAAAAAAAAAAAAAATTTAAGGTGATAAATGTAAAGACTGTGTAGAGTGCCGGCCAACATGCAATGAGGACTTTTATGTATTAGCCATTTATATTAACATATCAATTTAAAAACTAAACTCTCTGACTTTTTAAACTAAGTCCAACTAAACCATCTAAGTACAGAGAAACTGAGTGCTCCCGTTCCAGATTATAATTGTTGCCATCATTTCTATGCAACTATGACATGGCTTATCCTTTCACAGCACTTCGAGTCTAGCAAGTTGGCCCACATTGTGGAGCACCGCATAAGACAGGTGAGTGTGATGAAGCGCCACGGCTAACTCGACAGGGCCGCAGGTGCCCAAACACTGGACCAAACATCATCCTGGGTGTGTCTGTTGGGGCGTTTCCAGATGAGATTGACATTTGAGTCAGCAGACTGAAGAAAGCGGATTGTGCTTCCTCATATTCGTGGACCTCCCGTGATCCATTAAAGGTCTGAATAAAATACAAAGTGAGTAAGGGGGCAGTCCTCCTGCATGGCCACCTGCAAGGTGGGACATTGTTTTTTTTCCTGCCTTTGGACTTGAACTGAAACACTGACTCTTGCCGGGTCTCAAGCGTGCTGGCATTCAGGCTGGCACTGCCCCATCAGCTCTCCCGCGTCTCCAGCTCCCTGACTCCAGATCGCAGGACTTTTCCACCTTCATAATCACACAAGCCTGTTCCTCATTATACATGTGCACACACGCACACACACGCACACACACGCATGCACGCATACACTTACCCTATTGGTCTGCTTCTCTGGACACTAACACCTGGGAAAAAACATGCAAGTGTCTCTCTTCAGACTCTCTCTCTCAGTTGCCTTCTGAGGACAATTTTAGTGCACGTGGGTCTTGATGTGTTGTCAGGCTCATAGGTTTAAACTGTGGAATTGAGGAAGAGGGAAGGGGGAGCCTGGTTTACCGAAGTGGCGGCATGAAGCTTCTTTTAAAGAAAAGAGTCAATTAAACGGAAGAGGATGACGAGAGACGGACAGAATTTTGGAGAGCAGATAGCAAAAGGAGATGAAGGGGCATGTGCAGTTAGTGTGTGACGGAGAAAGCCATGCAAAAGGAATCGGGGACGTTTTTCTGTGAGCCATGGGGGAAGAATGTGCTTTGCAGTTCACCCTGTGCCCAGGAAGCTCCAGGGAACACCAGCACTGCTGTTTAAAGTTGGATTTGTGCTCCTTTGAGATGGATCTCCAAGTGGAGAGAGGTCTTAAGGGAGAGCAAAAAGACCCAGTTTTATTTGACTTGTTCACAATAAGCCCTTCAGAAGAAAAATAAAAATCTAAGTAGGAAGGAAAAAAACGACTCACCAGAGCCCTTGCAGAATGAGCATTGTTTAGTCACGATGACATTCAGCTGCATAACACAACCCGGTAACAGCGGCTCAGTTAAATAGGAGATTCCATTCTCTCTCCAAGCAGGAACTTGAGGCTGATAACTTGGGCACGTGAAGCAGCTCAACGAACTCTCAACACAGTCCTGCTCTCTGCCTAGCCTGCTGTTCGCCTCCACGGTTACAGCACCGGTGCTGCCCGTGGGTCACTGGGTCTGTCTGTCCAGGCAGGAGGAAGAGGAAAGGACAAAAGGGTGTTCAGCTGAGTCTGTCCCTTACGTCAGGAAATCATAGCTTTCTCCAAAGTCCCAGCCAACCTGCATACATCTCGCTGGCTATAAGAAAAACTGGAGAGATTTAATATGTTTTCTAGTGTTATGGTCTGAATGTTTGTGTCATATGTTGAAATCCTAAAGCCAAAGATTGTGGTACACATATTAGAAGTTCCATCTTTGGGAGGGGATTAGATCAAGGGGCAGAGACCTCATGAATAGCCATAGTCCCCGTATAAAAGAGGCCCAAAGAGACTCCTCGACCTTTCTGCCATGTGAGGTTACAGCAGAAAGATGACAATCCAACAAGTGAGCCCCCACCAGACAGACACTGTCAGTGCCTTAATATGGGACTTCATAGCCTTCTATGAGAAATAACTGTCTCTTATTTATGAGCACCCAGCCTAAGATATTTTGTTAGAGCAACCTGCATAGGCTGGACTAAGACATCTGGATTCTGTTGGTGAGGGAAAGGCAGTAGATGGACATTGGACATACAAGTGTTGAGTGCTCCGCATATGAAATACTTATTTGGAAGAAATTTCTTATCCCAGTGTAGTAGCTCCCTCCTGTAATCCCAGCACTTTGGCAGGAGGATCATTTGAGATCAGGAGTTTCAGACCAACATGAACAACATAGCAAGATCCCATCTCTACAGATGAAAATAGGAAAATTAGCCAGGTGTGGTGTGTGCATCTGTAGTCCCAGTTACTTGGGAGGTTGTAGTAGGAGGATCACTTGAACCCAAGAGTTTGAGGTTGCAGTGAGCTATGATAATGTTACTGCCAGAGGGAGACCCTGTCGAGAAAGAAAGAAAGAAAAGAAAGGAGGGGGAGAAGGTATAGGAATTTCTTGATTAGTCAATTAACATAGAAACTGAGACCTTGAGTGGACCTGAAGAAGGACAGACTGTCCTACATGAGAAGAAGAGAGGAAATTCTTTTTTTGTTCTTTTTTGAGACAGAGTTTCACTATGTCACCTTTGGTAGAGTGCTGTGCTGTGCTCACAGCAACCTCAAACTTTTGGGCTTAAGTGATTCTCTTGCCTCAGCCTCCCAAGTAGTTGCGACTACAGGCACCGGCCACAGTGCTGGCTTTTTTTTTTTTTTTTTTTTTTTGTAGTTGTCATTGTTTGGCAGGTCTGGGCCAGGTTCGAGCCCACCAGCCCCAATGTATGTGGCCAGTGCCCTAGCTGCTGAGCTACAGGCACCAAGCCAGGAGAGGAGATTCTTAACTGCTGTGAAAACCCAGGGAGAGACTGAGGAGAAAAGAGAAGGGCCCACAAAACCTTAGACAGGGGAGTGCACAAGATGAGTCCCCACTTTGATTCTCTCCAAACCTCCAATAATAGGGCACTCCTCCTCCCCCCACCTCCAAAGTACAAAACTCTTGATGTTCATGGATTTTTAATGGAAACCAGGGAGGGTATGGAATTCTGCACGGGATATAACAAGCTTTCTTGTTTGGGGAGCATGGAGATAGAGAATCAGAAAGGAAGCCTCCAGGAATCCTAGGAAAAGTCTGTGAAAGTCCCTTCTGAACCATGCACACCAAGCACCAAGAAGAAAACCTTTCATATGCCAGTATTCAATTTTTTTAACATTATACCATTGTACCAAGGCTCACCAGAACTCAAATCCAAAGTTTGAACATATTGCAATGAATCTGTATTTATTTTCACTGTTTCCATCAAAATCCTGAGTCAGAATGAAGGTGCATTGGTGACTATTTGCTACACTCCATGTGTGAAGAGGTGGATGAGCCAGAATGAAGGTGTATTGGTGACCACTTGCTACACTCCGTGTGTGAAGAGGTGGGTGGTATTTGAGCACTTCTTTTATTTTCCTACAATGCTCTTCCTTGCTGGACGCATGGGTGATGCTCCATCAGTACTTACCCCAACACAAATTTTCATTCTACTCCTATGTGACAAACTGCCACATTAATGGCTTAAAACACACACACACACACACATATACATTATCATGCAGTTTTCGTAGGCCAGGAGTTTAGGCACACTCGTCTGGATCCTCTGCTCAGGGGCTGGCAAGGCTGCATTCCCATCTGAAGGCTCAACTGAGGCAAGAGATCACTTCCCAGCTCTCCGTGCTGTTGGCAGACTTCATTTCCTGGGGCTGTGTGACTGAGGCCCCCGGTTCCATTCCCCTGGTTCTAGAGGCCTCCTGAAGTTCTTTTACATGTGAGCTTTCCCAGTGTGGCTTTTCACTTGCCTGACAGGGAGAATCTCTAGCTGCCATCTGCTAAAATGGAGTCTTATTCAATGTCACATAATTATGGGAGTGAAGTCCCAGCACCTTACAACAATATAACCTCATCACTGGAGCAACATCTGGTTATCTTTTCTATATGTGTTGGAAGCGAGTCACAAGTCCTGCCTACCCTTAGGGAGGAGGTGATGGCACAAGGACATGGACACTGGAAGAAGAGAATCAATGGGGGTCACCTTGGCATCTATCTAACTATGTCGTATCATACCAATTGTCAACTAAATGTCAACTTAAAGGCCTCAAGCTTCCTCCCCTAGATAGACACCATACCTATATTACATTTCACATAGCTTAGGAGAAGCTCTGGGGCTTGGAAGTCCCAGAAAGTCAGTTCTGCTGTATTGCACTAGTTGAAGCCAGTCTCTACACCTCTGTTATCTCTCTCACATCTTCTTACACATCTTGGGCCCCAATGCAATGTTGAGTATGGGTAGTGGTGATGGGCATAGTTGTCTTATTTCTGATTTTAAAGGGGCTACTTCTAACTGTTTCCTCATTTAAGTTGATGTTTGCACTAGATGTTTGATATTTTTATCAGTATAAGGATACTGTCTTCCATTTTTATATTCTAAATGTTTATTTTTAATAATGATGCTTTTTCTGTAAGCTTTGAGATGATCAAATGGATTTTCTCCTTTAATGTATAAATGTGGTCTATTTTGCTTATGGATATTCTAATATTAAACCATCTATGCATATCTGGGATAAACCCAACTTGATTGCTGTGTATTGTCCTTTTATACACTGTTGGATTCAATTTACTAACGTTTTGTGTAGGATTATTATATTGTCAGTGGTTCTCAACCTTCCGAGGGCTGCAACTGTTTAATACAGTTCCTCATGTTGTGGTGACCAATGAAAATAATTTTATGGCTGGGGGTCACCACAACATGAGGAACTGTATTAAAGGGTCACAGCATTAGGAAGGTTGAGAACCACTGGTATAGGTGAATGGGCCTGTAATTTTTCTTTCTTACAGTGTGTTCTTGGTTTTGTTTTGAAGGTTACACTGGCTTTGTAGAACAAATTGGGCAGTACTCTCTCTTTTTCCATTTAAAAATTTTATAGAAATTTTCTATAAAACTACCAATATTTTCTCTATGGGAAGATTTTTTTTTAATTGATAAATAAAACAACACATATTTACAGAGTATAACATAATGTTTTGACATATGTATGCACGTGGAATGGCTATCACAAACTAATTAACATCTCCATCACTTCGCATACAGCCAGTTTGAATGTATGTGCCTCTCCCACATTCCTACATTGAAACTCAAACCCCACAGTGATGGGATGAAGAGGGAGGACTTTGGGGAATTTATTGAGTTATGAGTAATCCACTCTCGTGAATGAGCTTTACTGCCCTTATAAAAGAGGTTTCAGAGAGCTGCCTGGCCCTTCCATGTCCTCTGTTATGTGAGGACACAACATTCTTCTCTTTTGACCTTCTACCATAGGAAGACACAGCAAGAAGGCACCACTGAGAACACTTTTCAGACGTTGAATCTGACAGACCTTTGATCTTGGACTTTTCAGCCTCCAGAACTGTGAGAAACAAGTGTCTGTTATTTATTATATAAATTACCCAGTCTATGGTATTGTGTTTTAGCAGCAGGAACAGACTAAAACACGTTCTCATAATACATACTCATACAAAATGTACTATCTTAGCAATTTTCAAGTATATAATACATTATTATTAGATAGTCATCATGTTGTACAACAAATCTCTCCAATTCATTCCTCCTGTCCAACTGAAACTTTGAACCCTGTGACCAACATCTTTCTAATCCCAGCCCTTGGTAGGCACCCATCTCTCTGTGTCTATGAGTTTGGCGTTTCTTAGGTTCCACATTAAGTGATATGCGGTCCTTTGACTTTCTGTGCCTGGGTTATTTCACTTATTATAGAGCCCCCCAGCTTCATTCAAGTTGTCATAAATGACAACATTTCCTTCCTTTTTAAGTCCAAATAATATTCCGTGTGTGTGTGTATGTGTGTGTGTAGGTATATGTTTTCTTTATTAATTCATCACCAGTAGACATGTAAGTTGATTGTATATCTTAACTACTATGAATTATGCTGCAAGGTATATAGGAGTGCAGTTACCTGATTTCATTTTCATTTTCTTTGGATATATACTCAAGTAGTGGGATTGCTGGATCATATGGTAATTCTATTTTTAATTTTTTGAGGAACATTCACATTATTTTCCATAATGACTGTACTAATTTACTTTCTCACCAACAACGTACAGAGTTACCTTATCTCCATATCATCACCAACAATTACCTTTTGTCTTTGTGCAGATAACTATTCATAGATGTGAAGTACTATCTCATTATAGTTTTAGTTTGAATTTCCTTGATGATTTCTGATATTTAGAGACAGACCCTTACTTTATTACCCTCAGTAGAGTGCTGTGGCATCACAGCTCACAGCAACCTCCAGCTCCTGGACTTAGGTGATTCTCTTGCCTCGGCCTCCTGAGTAGCTGGGAACTCAGATGCCTACCACAACGCCTGGCTTTTTTTGTTGTTGTTGCAGTTTGGCTGGGCCTGGGTTCGAACCCTCTACCATCAGTATATGGGGCCAGCACCCTACTCACTGAGCCACAGGCACTGCCTCCTGTGCGTCTTTTTTTGAGAAATGTCTATTCAGGTCCTTTACCTATTTTTTAATTCGATTGTTTGTTTCCATAGGACAATTTTAACCATTATTTCAATTCAATTACTGCAATAGTTTAAGAAAATACAAGGTTTTCATGTTTTCTAGTAAATTACATTCTTTCTAGGGTTTTGCCCTTTTTACCGAAATTTGCAAAATCATTGGCTAGAGCTGTTGATAGTGTTCATTTATGTTTTAATCTCTATCTTAGTCATGTTCCCCCTTTTGTTCATAAAGTTTGTTATACCTTCTTCCTTCTCTTGATAAATCTGGTCAATGGTTTGTGTATGTTGTTAGTTGTTTCATTAACTTTTTTCTTTGTTGACCTTTATTGAATCTTTGCTTTCTATTTCACTTTTATCAAATTTTTCTATTTTCTTTGGGTGTACTGTTTTCTTCTTTCATTAATACCATGAAATGGGCATTTATCTCATTAATTTTAAGCTCTTGCTGAATTTCCTAAAAGCATAAATTTTCTTACATTCCATAGGTCTCGTAGAGTTCTAATTATTATTTACTTCTAGGTGTTACGACATTTCTACTTTTTAAGAAACTTTTCTTAAGAAGTTTCTTAAAGTAGAAACATTTCTACTTTTTAAGATAACTATAAGTTATTCAGGAAAGAGATTTATAGATTTTTAAATATGCAGAGCTTTAAATTTTTTGTGTTTTTATAACTGACTTCTAAATGTCTTGTGATCAGAGACACAATGTATATGATAATTAGTCTTTGAATGTAGTGAGGTTTTTTTAATGACCTAGTACATGAATAATTTTTGGAAATATTACAAAAGTATTTAATAAATATTATTTATCACCTAATTGTTGGATAGAGAACTCAATATTTATGCATTGGGTTAAGCATGTTAATTTTGTTGTTCAGTGTTGTTCAGTATTACCTTTTGTCTGCTTGGTTTAACAACAACTAAGAGCAATTGTTTTAAATCTCCCACAATAATCATGTATTTATTTATTTTCTTTCTATAGAATTACTTAATATATTGTGAGATTATCACCACAATCATACATAAAATTATTATATATTCATCATGTGATAATACTTTCTAACCCTAAAAATATTCTTTATCTTCAGGTCTATTTTATCTGATAGTAATATAGCCACAATAATTTGCTATTGGTTTTGCCCATTTTACCTTTTTTCAATCATTTGCCTTTAAATTTTGGTGTCTGTATTTTATTTTATGGAGTTTTTTTTTTATTTTGTTTTGTTTTTTGAGTCAGAGTCTGTCTTCCAGGCTAGAGTGCAATGGAATTATCAAAGCTCACTAGAACCTCACACTCCTAGGTTGGAGCACTTCTCCTGCCTCAGCTTCTCAGTACCTGGGACTGACTACAGGTGCATGCCACCAGGCCTGGCTAATTTTTTCTACAGACAGAGATCCCACTCTTGCTTAGGCTGGTCTTGAATACCTGGCCTCAAGCGATCCTTCCGCCTCAGCCTCTCAAACTACTGGGCTTCTAGGAGTGAGCCACCACGCCCAGCCTCAATGTCTTTAGTTTGTATGTGTTCCTTATAAACAGTATGTCTGGATTTTTTTGCAACACAGTCTATTTTTGTCTTTAAGCTATTACCAATATGTTTGACCCTGTTTTTACTACCTGAATTTTTTATTTTAGATTGTTCCTTTCTTATTTTAGCCATTTTTTAAAAATTAATCCATCCCTCATTCCTCTGAAATTTAGTATATTTACACGTCTGTTACCATTTACTCTCTTAAGCCCAACCTTCATCACATTAATATTATCTTGACTTGATAATTCTGGCTTATGATAGTTTCTTTTCTTAACTTGATCTTAGTTATATCTTAAAGATAACAAACTTTACCAAAATAGTTAATCCCTTTTGCTACATGTATCATTGAACATGTCCTGGATTTGTGTTCATTGTGTTTTTGTGTGTGGAAAACTTTCTGAGTTCCTGACTAAGAATATGTTTATCATGTTCTTTATTTGAGTGACAATTTGTTCTAAGTTCTTCATTACTTTTAAAATATTTCTATTTTCACCTTTCTGTTTTATAAAAATCATGTCTTGTTCATGAAATCTCTCGGGTAATTAAAGTACTCTTTTATATTCTCTTCTAAGAGTTTTAGAGTTTTTATTTGTATAACACTTTAATTAACTTCAAGTCTATTTTTTGTAATGGTGAAGATTAGGGATAAAGTTTTAATTTTTCTATATAGACAGTCAGTTGGCTCAGAACCATTATTAAATATCTCACCTTTTATTCCACCCTTATCTCATACTCCATTATCATATGCCAAATATTCATAATTGTGTGGTTTTGCTCCATATTAAATACATTTTTCTTTGTCCATCTTTGCTGCATTTTCACACAGTCTTGGTTAAGTCGTCACAATTAAGCCTAAATAATCAGGTAGGAGTTTTGCTTACAGTGTTCTTCAAAATTATCTTGGCTATTTTTGGACCTTTGTTTTTTCTTAAGAATTTTTTGGATTAACTCATCACATTCTCCATTTCTCTCCCCACATCTGCCCCTACCAACACTGAAAACAAGCAAAAACACATCAGTATTTTAACTGGATTTGCACTGAGTTTATACATTAATTTGGAATAATGATCAGCTTTATATCCTCAGTCTTTGCCTTCAAGAACATGATATGCATTTCCATGTATTTATTTAGGTCATTGAATATGAAATGTCCAATTTCAAATCAAAAGTGTAGTTTATCACATCTCAAACAAGAGACAGTATAATTAAACAAAGTATGTCCCTAAATTATCGACACAGTTTTGACACCTTAACAGTAGCTGTTTTATGCCAACAGCAAATTTGCCGAGAGAGCAAGTGGCAATGAACTCACAAAAGGCAGTTTCCACAGCTTGTTGAGAATTGAATGTTTGTCCTTGCAAGAAGTGGTCCAAAGCCTGGAAGAAGTGGTAGTCAGTTTGTGCACGGTCTGGTGAATGTGATGGATGATAGAGAGAGTGTCCACGTCCAGCTCCTGTAGTTTGAATTGTGTTGTTTGTGTGACATTGTCTCGCAAGAGGACTGGCCTGTCTCTAGTGACCAGTCTTGGCTGCTTAATTGCAAGCATCCTCACCATTTCATCCACTTGGTTGCAGTGGGTATTTGCTGTAATCGATGGACCAGGATTCATGAGGCTATAATAAATAATACCAATGCTGGACCACCAGACAGTCACCATTAGCTTTTTTGGATGAATATTCAGCTTTGGACTGTGTTTTGGCACCTCATCTTTATGCAACTATTGTGGTTGCAATTGTCAAAATAAATCCATTTTCATCACACATAATAATACCAAGTAGAAATGTTTGCCTTTATGTCATAACAACAAAGAAAGGCAAGCTTTGGAAAGATTTCTCTCCTGACATAGATTTAATTCATGTGGAATCCATCTATCCAGCTTCCTTGTCTTGCTAATTTGTTTCATATGGTCCAGTATTGTTGGAATAGAAACATCAAACCTTGCTGCTAATTCATGTGTGGGTTGACATGGATTTACTTCCACTACAGCTTTCAGTTCATTATTATCCACTTTAGTCTCAGGTCATCCGCATGGCTCATTCTCAAGATGATAATAACCAGAACAGAACTTCTCAAAGCAATGGACATCCCATGCATTCATCAGCCACATCCTTCCCAAACACTTCATTGATATTTCTCGCTACCTGTCCTGCATTGGTTCCATGATAGAACTCCATGATATTTCTCACTATCTGTCCTGCATTGGTTCCATGATAGAATACCCCATTGGGGTATTCTAATGGATACCCCAATCACTCTGATTTGAATTTTTGGCTCATCCATGGTTTCACAAAATGCTTTAAAATTTTTTTGAAAGATAATCACAAGCCAAAACATGCATTTGAAAGACTGAGGCTGTACCTCCACAATAAAAATAAAAAAAGACGTGTCAAAATGAAATGTCAAAGATACCAACTGTCAAACTCAATACTTCAATAAATTGGATATTTCATACTCAATAATCTTATAGATGCTCATTAATATTGTTCTATACAGCTTCATAATTTTCTTCATAAAAATCACCTATCTTTTATTAGAGTTATTCTTAGATACCTTATACTTGTGTTACTGTTGTAAATGATATTTTATATTTAAATTACATGTCTAATCATTTGCTGGGATTTAGAAATGTAATTTATCCTTGAACATTCATCTTATACCAGCCATCTTGCTGAATTATAAAATTAATTATAATCTTATAATTGTTTTTCTGCAGATTTTCTTGGGTTATCTATTTAGATAATCATATTTATGCAAATATTGAAAATTTTATTCTTTTCATTCTAAGTTTTCTTTCTCTTAACTAACTGCATTAGCTAGAATCTTCAGTATAATTTTAAATGGACGCAATAAAAGCAACTATACTTGTTTCTTGTTTCTTTTTATTAAGTCAAATTATTCTCATTCATACGGGAGAGTTAAATATGAAAAACAATTGGAGACAGAGTGTAGAATGGTGGTGATGAGAGGCTGGAAAGGGTAGTTGGAAGTGGGGAATAAAGTGGAGATGGTTAATGAGTGCAAAAATATAGTTAGATAGTTGGATAGAATGAACGATATTTGATAACACAACAAAGTGACTGTAAGTTAGGGTATACTTTAGAACAACTAAAAGAATGGAATTGGAATTTTCCTAACACAAAGAAGTGATAAATGCCTGAGCTAATGGATACCCCAATCACTCTGATTTGATTAATTGACATTGTATGCTTGGATTAAAACATCACACGCGCCCTATAAAAATGTACAACCATATGTATCATAATAATTCAAAATAAAATAATATAAATAATACTTATTGTTGGCCCTAAATCTGCTATTCAATTAGGTAATGTCTTTTGGAGATTTTCCTTTCTTTCTTTCTTTTTTTTTTTGTAGTTTTTGGCTGGGGCTGGGTTTGAACCCGCCACCTCTGGCATATGGGGCTGACGCCCTACTCCTTTCAACCACAGGCACCAACCTCTTTTGGAGATTTTAAGCAACAATTATTAAGAACTTTGATGGAGGATGTGTCAATTATCTTGAATATCATCTTAAATAGAAAATTTCATCTTTCAATAAAGAAACGTAAAGGAAGCAGTAAAAACAAATTTAAAAAGTGGATTCTATTGATAGTCAACATGAAATGCGATGTTTGCTAAAGGTTTTCATAGCTACCCTTTTTCTAGTTAAGAATTTTTTTCTACTTCTAATTTACTAAGAGTTTTTATTATGAATTGAAATTGAACATTATTGAATATTTTTTGTATCCATTGAAATAATCATGTTAATTTTAATGTTATGAAAAGGTAAATTATATTACTTGTACAAATTTTCTAATTTTTAGCCACCTTTTTGTTCATGAAAGTAACCCAACTTGTCACGCTATCTATGATAATCTATACAAATTAGCCTATTATTATCTTTTTTCACAGTGTTCATCTCATGATATTCTCCTCTGGTTAAACTTATAATGTTAGGTGGGAAATACAGGTGGACATAAAATTCATGTGCAATTTACTATGTTAAACTATTTTAAATTGCACACAAACTTTATGTCCACCCTGTAGTTCTTCGTAAAGTGTTGTTTGTAGGCTGGGCCTGGTGGCTCACACCTGTGATCCTAACACTCTGGGAGGCTGAGGCTAGTGGATTGCTTCAGCCCATGACTTGGAGACCAGCCTGGGCGAGAGCAAGACCCCATCTCTAAAAATAACTGGACATTTTGGCAGAGCCAGTAGTCCAGCTACTGGGGAGGCTGAAGTAAGAGGAGTACTAGAGCCTAAGAGTTTGAGGTTGCTGTGAGCTATGATGCAATGGCACTCACTCGCCAAGGGTGACAAACTGAGACCATCTCCAAAAAAATGTTTTAAAATAAGTTAGTAAACAAATAAAACTATCAAACATTGAGCAAAAATAAAAAAAAGTTTTACAAAATAAAATGTTGAAGAGTTGTATGAATTTGGAGTTATCTGTTCCTTGAATGGTTGGAAATACACTCTGAAAAGGTACCTGGGTCTTTGGCTACCGAGAGAATAGACAAGGAGAAGAGATTGTTGACCACTGATTCAATTTCTGTAATATTATTTTTTTTTTTTTGTAATATTATTTCTTAAGTACTCTTCAGGCTTTCTATTACTTCCTGTATTTGTATTGGCAAGTGATTATGTTCCTAAGAAATTGTCTATTTTATCTACATTTTCAAATTTATTGGCATAAACTCATTCATAGTTTTATCATCTTTTTAATTTCTGTGGAATGTGCACTATGCATCTTTTTTCATTGTTTAGTTTACTCATGTTTACATTGTTTAGTTACTCATTTTTTTCTTTTTCTTTATCATCAGTCTTGCCAGAGGTTTGTCTATTTTATTAGTCTTTCCAAGGAACCAACTTGTGGCTTTGTTGATCTTCCCTGTTTTATCTTTGTTTTTTCTATTACATTAATGTCTGCTTTTTATCTTTATTTCTTTCCTTTTATTTTCTTTGGATTTATCCGGCTGATTGTTTGCTATCTTAAGCTGAATGCTTAGCTCATTAATTTTCAACTTTCCCTTTTTTCTAATCTAAACATTCAAAAATATTTTGCAATATTTCATGAATTTTGATTCAATATTTTAATGGGTAGTTCTAAGTACTTAAAAATATCCATTTTGACTAATTCTTATTCATAAAATATTTAGTGAAATCCTTTAAAATCTCCAAATATATGACCATTATATGGTTTCAGTTTTAACTTCTCATTGAAGAGTAATATGCATACACAGATGACACATTATAGATACACATCTCAATGAATCTTCACAGACTAAACAAAACTATGTCACCAACACCAGGACCAAGAAGTAGAACTTTGCCAACACTCCAGAAGCCCCCCCGCCCCGTGTGCTTTCTTCCTATCACTATCCTGACTTCCAACAACATAGATCTTCCTGCTTTTGTATTTAATATGAACGGAATTACAGAACATGTAAGGTGTTTTGTCTGGCTTCTTTTGCTCAGTCTTTGTGAGACTTATCCATATTGTTGCATGTAACTATAGCTTTGTTAATTATCTTTACTAAATGTTCTACAATTTATTTATCCATTCTACTGTTTTTTGTTTTGTTTTTTTTTTTTGAGACAGAGCCTAAAGCTGTCCCCCTGGGTAGAGTGCCATGGCATCACAGCTCATAGCAACCTCCAACTCCTGGGCTCAAGCGAGTCTCCTGCCTCCGCCTCCCAAGTAGCTGGGACCACAGGCGCCCACCACAAGGCCCAGCCATTTTTTTTGTTTCAGCCATCATTGTTGTTTTGGCTGTCCCAGGCTGGGGATTCGAACCCGCCACCTTAGGTGTACGTGGCTGGCGCCTTAGCCAATTGAGCCACAGGCGCCGAGCCAGAACTTTTATGTATAAAACTGTTATTTTAGAAAAGGAAGAACAGAACAGTCTTGGAGAGGCTATTCTCACTGTTGTCAAGAATCACCGGCCTTCTAACAAATAAAGTTTGGTGATCTATCCCTGTCTCTGCATCTTGGCTGACAGTGACAGGTGGCCAGACCCACTTTGTCTGGTAACACAGGGAGGTTGGTGCAGATTGATGCTTGCAGGTGTACTGGTTGGAGGAGGCCAGACCTGACTGAGCCCAATGAAAGGAAGCTGGGAGCAAATATAATGAAGGGGGAAACTATGGAGCTTGGTCTCCATTAAGCAGATGGCCAAAAAATATCCAAAACCCAAAAGACTGTGGTGGTCTCAAGAATGGATACCATAGAGGTCCTGCCTATACTTGGCAGAACAGACTGAAAAGCCCGCCTGCCCAGCATTAAGCATGCATGCACACCACCACTGTTCACTGCCACACAGCATCCATACACACCACCGCTGATCCCCACCACTAAGCATCCATCACACCACCGCTGATCCCCGCCACTCAGCATCCATCACACCACCACTGATCCCCGCCACTCAGCATCCATGCACACCACTGCTGATCCCCGCCACTTAGCATCCATCACACCACCACTAATCCCCGCCACTCAGCATCCATCACACCACTGCTGATGCCCACCACTCAGCATCCATGCACACCACCATTGATCCCCACCACTAAGCATCAATCACACCACTGCTGATCCCTACCACTAAACATCCATGCACACCACCGCAGATCCCCACCACTCAGTAGCCGTGCACACCACCGCTGATCCCCACCACTCAGCATCCATCACCACCACTGATCTCTGCCACTCAGCATCCATCACACCACTGCTGATCCCCGTCACTCAGCATCCATGCACACCACTGCTGATGCCCACCACTCAGCATCCATGCACACCACTGCTGATGCCCACCACTCAGCATCCATCACACCACTGCTGATCCCCGCCCCTCAGCATCCATGCACACCACTGCTGATCCCCGCCCCTCAGCATCCATCACACCACCGCTGATGCCCACCACTCAGCATCCATCACACCACCGCTGATCCCCACCACTCAGCATCCATCACACCACCACTGATCCCCGCCACTCAGCATCCATCACACCACTGCTGATCCTTGCCACTCAGCATCCATCACACCACTGCTGATCCTTGCCACTCAGCATCCATCACACCACCACTGCTGATGCCCATCACTCAGCATCCATGCACAGCACCACTGATCCCCGTCACTCAGCATCCATGCTCACCACTGCTAAACTCCACCATTCAGCATCCATGCACACCACCGCTGATCCCCACCATTCAGCATCCAGGACAGGAGAAGGGAGGCAGATGGACAGAGGGAGTTCACCAAATATAGGGAAGAGTTGGACAGTGCCAAAATATGCCAGGAACTGGTACTGAGCCAAAATACTAGGAAATAAAGACACAAATGATGGGCGTGGGAAGTGGGGCTAAAGAAAGGTATGGCTCGGGCCCTTACAGTGACACCAGGATGGCCACACAGGATTGACCTCACACCCCACCGGCTGGAGGTTGAAAGATGGTGGCCTAGCTCTGTTAACACTCAGGGCCACTTGAAGTGCTGGAGGTTGACCACAGCAGAAACTTCAATTTGGTTTTAAAGAGCTGTTGAAAGTTGCCAAGAATGTCTGTGAAGTACCTGTGCAGTGTATGAGTGAGTGGGGGTGTTAAATCACTTCCACAGAGTATGTTCATCAGGGCTGCTTGTGGCAGAGAAGTGGCTGGGGGTGGGGAGGAGGGCGTGTAATTGGGAGGACTATAGACTACCGCCTTCCATGTTAGCTGTATAAACTGTAAAACTGGTGTACCACTTCCTACCATGGGGCTCAGAACGTACCACCCCCAAAATGTGACTGTAGGAGACCAGAATACACCACCCCAAAATATACCTCTTTGGCTTATTGGATATTTTGAGCTGGCTATTTTGAGAAACTGCAGACACAAGAATAGCTCTGAAAAACTCCCCCTTTGAAAGGAAATTTATAACCATCTATAAAGGAATTTTCCTTAGTAAGGGTATCCATACCCTGAAGAGAGCTACTTGCAGACAACTTTGATCTTTTATTTGCATGACAAATAAAAAAAGTAGTGTTTATACCCCGTGAGTCCCTCCCCTCCCTCCCACACACCACCCCAAACCGCAGCTTCACACATCTGGCTGCTGCTTTGAGTCTCATATTTCTGTGGGACTCCTGTGCCTATGAGTGTAATTTAAATGGTTTTTCTCCTGTTATCTGTTGTATGTCGATTTAATTCATAGCCTAGTCAGACAACCTGGAAGAATGAAGGAAAGACACTTTCCCTTCTGCACTCTGTCCTATCATAAAGAGGATAAGTATTTGATACACGCTGTATGTGAAAGTTCTCTAAGCCAGCAGGAGACAGAAACTGGTGCCTAATCCAAAGCGTTAATCATCACCACTGTTGTCACCACCAGCACTGTCATCCTCACAGAGCCGGCCCATGATGTGAGTCATCAGCTTTGACCCTTCACCTGAGCCCAGTCCAGCTTAGCAGACAGATCCTGCCCTCAGCCTTCCTGTTTGAGGACAGCTTGGCAGCAGCCCAGGCTAGAAATTCCCCACCTTAGGTCCCATAGTCTAATATATATTAGATATCAACATCCTTGCTTATGTTAATGCTATGAAAAGATGTGGCAAAGTGACGCAGTCATTAAAAACAGGCAAAAATGCCCCTCTCTTTGCACTCTCTGAAGGTGTAGGAGGACCTGACTTTCCAGTTCCCAAATGCAGTAATCCTTGGAGAGTTTTCAGCTAGCTATCCATGTGGGATTTAGAGTATTATGCATGATTAATTACTGAAAAATTCAGGAAGGCACTATAAAAAGAGTATTTAAAACCTTCCTGGTGGCAGATTGTGCTGCTAGCAAGAAGAATACATGCTTTAATACCGTTCCGTTTCTAAATGCATTTCCTTTCAGAAACACTTGTGTTGGCATGTAAGGATGCACAGTTTTACTCTGGAGATTTAGCTGCAGCCTTTTCTCAGCAATGGATCCTTCCCTCCTGCCACAGAGGGAGGTGCAAATGCAGGCAGGCGGATGCTTGTCCCCCCAGAGGCCCCGCCCCTATGTTTTCTTCTCGGAGGTTGTCTATGCATTTTTTAAAAATCAACCTCTACCTTGATACATTGCAAGTCTTTTAGTGAATAGGTTTATTAAGGAGCAGATTTTGTTTCAGAAAGAGCTTTAATTTTAGAAATGTGATCACCTCCACATCATTTGAAGGAAAAGTGTCTCCAGCCAGGGTAGGGGAGGAAAGATTGTTTCCTTCTCCCCTCTGTTTCTGTCTGCCTTGGCCTAGTTCTCTAAAGGAGGAGTCAAGAAGGGTTGTCTGACTGCCCCTGGCCTCTGAACAGCCAGGAAACAGCCCACAACCTGTCTGACCTATTGCCAAGCTTCGAGCATCTGGCACACCCCTGGCCCATCAGAGCCACTGGCAGAGGACAGAACGAATGAACGAAGATTTCTCCCCTTGCAGAGAAATCACTGCAAGGAGAGCTCACTTGCCCTTTCCTCACAGCTAGCACATGGCTGCCACCTCCAAGCAAGCCCTCAGACTCTCCGAGAGCAGTGTCTGATGACCCAGGAATTTCGAGGGAGAAAAAAAACATCAAAAAATAAAATCCTTCATAACTTAAAACCCTGAATGGCTCCAAAGTAGTGAACTGTGAACTGTGACCGCTCATTCCAAGGCCCTTATTTCTGCAAGTTTCCTAAATTCAGTTCCATTCATTTCACATGTTGTCACAATTATCCATTTCTTAAATATAATTTACAGATTCTTAAATATATATTTGTATGCTTCTGAAGCCCCTGCACATAGACACAAAGGGTTTGCTCTAAAAATGGTGCCATGGTGGGACGTGTCCCCGAAGATCATATGTAGGAAACTAAACCCCCAGTGCCGCAGGGTTAAGAGGTAGGGCCTTTAAGAGGTGACGAGTCCCCAGGGCTCTGCACTCAGGAGCGGATTGACGCCGATATCACAGGAGCAATGGGGTCCTGACACAAGGTGAGCCCCTCACCCTCTCTGAGCCAGCGTCCTCCTGTCCCTTCACCTTCTGCTGGGGTAAGACGCCAGTGCTGGGCCCTGGGCCTTTGACTTCTCAGCCTTTAGAACTGTAAGAAATACATTTCTTTCCTTCATAAATTACTCAGTCTATGATATTGTGCTGTAACAGCAGCACAAACAGGACTAAGACACGTGTTCACACCCCTAATATACCTTAGCAGGCAAAGCTGCGTGGGGGCAGAAAGAAGCTAAACGGCTTGTGCCTACAGTTGGACGCGTATTTGGTTCACAAACGAAAGCAGACAGAATCATCTGCTGGGCATAGCTTTTCAGCAGGTGTTGATCATTCTCAAGTAATTCTCCCTGAGACATAGGACCCTGCCTGACTCTGGTGATGAGTTGTCATGCCAGGAAGCGCCAGCTGCCCCTCTTTTAGGACCTGCAATCCCACAGCACCACGGGAAGATGCTATTTGCAGAAGAAAATGAGGCTTGGATGAGGTTTTGAGTGAGGGGAACTCACAAAATCAAAGCCCATGGGCAGCTTAACTGCTGCATCTGGCCCCCGCCCAGCTGTGTTTTCCCTCCAGTCTCCTCTGTCAGTCCCAAGGGAGGACTCCCGCTGCGTGGAGGACAGCAGAGACACTTCGCCGACCTCCAGGAACAGGGGCCCAGATGGTCCAGCCCCCTGCATCCTAGGTTGCAGTCCTACCAACTCCCAGACCCAGTGAGACAGAGCAGGCGACAAGTTACATCACCGTGATTTATTACTTACAGATAAGCAGTTAGGGATCATGTTGAAACCTGCCCTTTTCCCCCTGAAAGTCCACTGAAGGATCAACTCACAGTTAAGGCAGATTAATAAGAGAAATGTTTATTTCCAAATACCATGCTTGGGGCAGGGGGAGGGCAACCACTCAACACAAGAGTGGTTGCCCAATTACCCAATGTCTCAGTGGTGGTCAGAGACCTTTATAGATGCCTTTAAAGGCGGGAGGGAGAATGTGGAGTAAGACTGCAGCAGGTGGTTGCTGGGGAGAATGACTACATGGGGGAACAGACTGAGACAGATATATTGTGTTTTAAACAATTTGAGCCAGGTCTGCCAGCACTCAAGGGGAGGAAAGCAAGTCTGCTGCCCACTCTTAGATACCCTGAACAGATTAGTTGGATTTTGTTTTTTTTTTAAGACAGAGTCTCAAGCTGTCACCCTCAGTAGAGTGCTATGGTATCACAGCTCACAGCAACCTCAACTCTTAGGCTTAAGCAATTCTCTTGCCTCAGCCTCCCAAGTAGCTGGGACCACAGGTGCCTGCCACAGCACCCAGCTATTTTTTTGGTTGTAGTTGTCATTGTTGTTTGGCAGGCCCAGGCTGGATTCAAACCTGCCACTCCGGTGTATGTGGCTGGTGCCCTAGTTGCTGAGCTACAGGTGCCGAGCCCAGGTCAGTTGGATTTTATGTAGGTAGAGGAAAAGCCCCTTCCAAGGCTTTCTGATTATGAGTGGCCTTTAATTAAAAGTATTCTATATGTCAAGTTGTCATATTTTGGGGTAAAATTTCCTTAGCTTCTTCAGTAGTGAGGTACCAAAGAAGCCTAGGCTCTAGTGTGAGTCCCCAGGGTGTGTGGATTCCCTGCTGTGTGCCCCACTATACCACAACTGGGAGATCTGAAAGGCAGCTGGCCCTGGGTTATGTACCCCAGGGGACACATGAGTCACTGGACAAGCTTTGAAGGCCACCCTGCTTCCCAGGGGAAAAGGAGCAAAGCTGGGGCTGTCCTGGGCAGTTTCTCCCCAGCTTGAGATGGCACACTCCCCAGGGAGGGTAGGAACACGGCCCTGGCAATTCTGCACAGCTCCTCCCTACCGTGGGGCTCTGCGCTCCCAGAGTGTTCTATGGTTATTGTGAGAACTACAGACAAGAGGAAAAGGAGGGAGAGACTGAATGGGCCACAGCTACTGGGGCATCCAGCGCTGTTCAAGCTACACTCAAATTCCAACACCTGCTGAGAGTTGAGGACCAAGGCCTTGTACCCCCTTGGGAGAACCTTCCCCACCTCTGTAACTCAGGCCCACAAGCTCAGTTCTCGCCCGTCACACACGGGTAACCATGCATTTCATTATTTGTCATGATTTCTTTGATGGCTGTTCTCTCTGAATTCTGTTAGAGTGTGAAACATGGCATCTTTAGCCCTTGGCACAGTGCCTGGGGGCTGCTGGCTGCTCCTGGACTGGCAGAGGGGTGTGTGAGTGTTCCCCTGGGGTGACAGTGAGTATGCGAGTGTGAGTCCAAGTGTGTAAGTGTATGAGTGTACCTGTATGTCTGTGTGCATGAGTGTGCATGTGTGATTGTGTGTGTGTGGTGTGTGCGTGTGTGATTGTGTGGTGTGTGTGATTGTGTGCATATGTGTGAATGTGTGCACATGTGATTACGTGTGTGTGGTGTGTGCATGTGTGATTGTGGTGTGTGTGGTGTGTGCATATGCCATCCTTGCGCTTATTTGAGAATGACAGACAGGCTTTCAAACCCAAAAGGCCAAAGTGAATTCCATTCAGATGCTTTACAGTTTGCATCTTCTTATTTTAAAATGCATCCCAACACGAGTTTTGTGTTTTCCAAAATGTGAATTTATTCAAATCTAAGTAAAGATGTGCACTTGGCTTTTAAAACTGTGGGGAGCCACCAGTCTAGCCTCTGAAAATCCTCCAGCCACAACTGTTCCCATGGCTGCTCTCTTTGGGTTCTGGTGAATGCACATTTCACACCATCCACCGCAAACATGCTGTGTCCCTGCAAACCTTCCAGGCTACTTGGAGTCGCTGGATTAACTCCACCTGAGTCACTGCCTCCCTGACGGTGGGAAGCCACGTTCCGCTCCACTTCACACTGAGTGCCGTCCAAGCTGCACGGAGAGAGCCCGACCTGATGCTGTGAGCGCAGAGGGTGAGGGAGTGGAGAGGGGTGCTCACACCGAGTGGGGAAGGCAAGGGAGTGGAGAGGGGCGCTCACACCCAGCGCGGGAGGGCGAGGGAGTGGAGAGGGGCACCTACAGGGCCTGCAGCCCAGTTCAACTGGAGAAGGCTGAAGTCACACGGGGTCAAGCTACAGGGCTTGTTTTCTACTACGTGTCCAGAGTTGCTGCTTTGGAGCATTTGAAGAGCCCAACAGACACCACACCGGTGGCTGCCGCTTCGTCAGGGGCAGGTGGGGGTGTTTGCGATGGGGATCTCGCTGTTCTGTCAGGGGGGCATCAGCCCAGGGCCCTCCTCAGCCCTCTACCCTCTTCCCCAGCATGTAGGTGGGCTCCCCAGGATCCCACCTGCAGACATCTCCCTAGCATGAATTTCTACCCACTTCCCCTCTAAAAACGATTCTCAGATGGCAGCCGTGGCCGTCGTGCTCTCACGATGTTCTCTCACAGCTCCCCGTGTAAACCTGTCCCGTGGCAGCCCCGGGAGCCTCCTCCCCGCAGCTTGGTTTGGTTGCCTTGCTCTCCTTCCTCAGCCAACTACTCGGTTTGTGACTGAGGGAGACCCCGGAGCACGATGCAGAGCCTGAGGCTGAAGCAAGTGCCCACCTCCCCACCTCCTGTCTCCCAGCAGGAGGCTGCCCCTCAAGCCTAGGGCTGCGCTCTGTGGGAGGTCACAATTCAGTGTGTCCAGAGGTGGCCAAGGGACCCAGGCCTCCAGCCCCGTCTAGGACCAGCAAGTTCCCCAGGGTCACTCCGCAGGGAGCCATCTGCACCAAGGTGGCACAGGGGATGCAGGGAGGCAAGTGACCATGTTGAGGTCCCGGAACAGTGGCAGGAGGGGGTGGGAGGCATGTCCAGCAAGGGGGTGCTGCACCCAGCTGTGAGCCCGTGGGCCAGGAAACAGGCAGGTGGGCTAAGCCAGAAAGAGCTCATCAGCCATGAGAGAGCGCAGCACCACTGGGTGTGTGTGTGTCTGTGTGCATGTGTCTGTGTGTGTGTCTGTGCACGTGTGTATCTGTGCGTGTGTCTGTGTGCATGTGTGTGCATGTGTGTGTCTGTGTGTGTCTGTCTGTGTGTCTGTCTGTGTCTATGTGTACATGTGTGTCTGTGTGTACGTGTGTGTGTGCATGTGTGTCTGTGTATATGTGTGTATACGTGTGTCTGTGTACATGTGTGTCTCTGTGTGTGTGTGTGTCTGTATGTCTGTGTCTATGTGTACGTGCGTGTGTGTGTGTGTGTGTCTATGGCTGAGCTCAGGCAGAGGTGCAGGGGCCTGGCTTGGGCTAGTGACAATAGCAGAGGAGGGCAGTGG
Source organism: Galagoides demidoff (assembly GCA_963574575.1). NCBI lineage: Eukaryota > Metazoa > Chordata > Mammalia > Primates > Galagidae > Galagoides > Galagoides demidoff. Next base: position 85,170 of record CAUYQV010092376.1, read on the forward strand.
CGGAGCCAAGGGCCCTAGGGCTTTTCTTGGCAGCAAAAGCTGCTTCATGGATGCTCTTGTTTGATATGACTAATTTCAAAAGTAGCTTTTTATGAAATCAATATATAATCACCTACACATTTATACGAATGGTAAAACATAACTATAGCCCAGAAAGTAGAAGGGAAGAGGAGGGAGAAGGGAGGTTTGGAGGAGGGAGGGTATTTGGGGGCACCTTACCTAATGTGCATGATGCAACGGTACATTTCGAAACTATTAAGAAAAGAGTATAATTGTCTTACCACAACAAATAAGTAAGCAAGGTGATGGGTGTGTTAATCAGATCAGTGTAAGCATTGCACATTGTATATCAAATCAGTACACTATACCCCATAAATGCATCAATGTACACAGTTATGATTTTTTTTTTTAAGAGATGGAATCTTCACTTTGTCCACAGCTCACAGCAACCTCCAGCTCTTGGGCTTAGGCGATTCTCTTGCCTCAGGCTCCCAAGCAGCTGGGACTACAGGAGTCTGCTACAATGCCTAGCTATTATTTGTTGCAGTTTGGCCAGGGCCAGGTTCGAACCCGTCACCCTTGGTATATGGGGCCTGCACCCTACCCACTGAGTCACAAGTGCTGCCCCACAGTTATGATTTAATAAAGAAGAAAATAAATAAATAAATTCAGGGTGGCGCCTGTAGCTCAGTGGGTAGGACTCCGGCCACATACACCCAGGCTGTCAGGTTCCAACCCAGCCTGGGCCAACTAAACAATAATGACAACTGCAACAAAAAAATAGCTGGGTGTTGTGGCGGACGCCTGTAGTCCCAGCTCCTTGGGAGGCTGAGGCAAGAGAATCACTTAAGCCTAAGAGTTTGAAGTTGCTGTGAGTTGTGACGCCATGACACTCTACCCAGGGTGACATAGTGAGATTCTGTGTCCAAAAATAAATAAATAAATAAATTCAAGTTAAAGTTTCAAAAATAAATTTAAAAACTAAAAAAATAATAAAAAATAAAAGTAGCTTTTGGTCTGAAAAGGAAAAACACCAAACAAGGCTGGGCAGATGCATCCGTTACTTGTACACAGCTTATAGCAGCAGACTGGGGCTGCCTTCACATTGATTATCTGTATAGATTACATGCAAATACACCATTTGCATCAGGAATTTGAGCCGTTGTGGATTTTGGCATCAGGCTTCATGCTGATTAACTGTATTATGCTACGGTTGGTATGTTTATCATGTTTACTTTCAGGCAACCAGAACCAGGAAATAATAAAAAGAGGTGTGCACCTCTTGATGAAGAAATTGGCACTTTTAAGGTGTGCAGTAAACATCAGTGGATTCTCCTCTTTATGCAACTCTGGCAGCTAATAACGTTTCTCCATAACCCCAGTTTAATTTTTTCAAAGTTTGAGTATTTATTCCAGGTGTAGACATAAAATGGAAAAGTTCCACCTTGTTACAGATGTGACCCTCTTGGAGGCCTTCAAAAGAACAAACTCACAGACTCAGAATCCGTGAGAACCACGTCCCTGTCAGACGTCCAGCCTGCAGCCAGTGCCAGCTCCTCAGAGGCCAGCGTGGAGCAGGCTGTCCAGCAGATGAGCGTTTACATAATTGATACCCAGCCTGTCTTTTTTACTTGCAAATGATGGTTATTTCTGTCATGAACCACTATGACTGGGAAGACAGGCAGTGAGAAACATCACATTATTATCTATTAAAATTTAATATATATAGTCATTCCTCAGTATCCAAAGGAAAATGATTCCAGGCCTAGACAGATACCAAAATCCACAACTGTTCAAATCCCTGACATAAGCGGTGTAGTATTTGCACATAATCTGTGCACATCTCTCTGAGTGCTTTGAATCATCTCTAGTTTATTTATAAGACCTATTACAATATAAATCCTATGTAAGTAGCTAACTGTATATTATAATATAATGTCTAATATATATCTTATACTGTATTTTTTAGTTTGTATTTTTTTATTGTATTGTTATTTTTAATCTAAGGTTGTTTGAATCTGTTGATACAGAGGCCAACTGGACTTTTAAATGCCATTCTCATAAGAAACTAATGTTTATTGACTATTTTTCCAGCCGTCTTCCAAAATTTATGTTTGTGCAATACGGATACTGCCACAGAAACTTTAGCTGAAAACAACTAAAACTACAGAAAAAATATGGGGGGAGATATTTTTACATGCAGCAAGATTTTGGCAGGTGAAAGCAGATATTCAACAGCCAAAACTTAAGTCAAAGTTGGAACTGGAAAATGTAACCTGGCTTTGCCTCAAGGACATCTGGCAATGAACCCCAGTTTTGGTTCCAGGGCCTGAGGAAGTTCAGAGCCTGCCCAAACTGGGGACCTGGGAGACAGCCTGCCCACCCCAAGCAGAGCAGTAAGGAGCTTTTTTTTTTTGAAAAAAGAAATGAAATTGTGCACAAATTTTTATTATACCAGGTATATATGTTTTACCTTACATAGATTGAATACTACTGTTTTCTATCTATTTAACCTTCAATTTAAAGACAATTGAAGTCATTTTATAGAGTAGCCAGGATTTGCCCAGAAATACTCTATGATCTTTAATTCCCAATAACTCATTCAGAAACACCTTCTCATGAAACCAAAGAGGAGAGGAATAAAGTGGACCAGGAAGTCAGCTTTAAATTTTTCATTTTTTAAATTTTTTTAATATACATGTGTTTATGAGGTTTCCACTTTTTGCCTTCACAGAATTAAAAAGGCTTAAAATTTACCAACAATAACAATGTTAAAGATAAGCACTAGAAACAAAAACCTTGTACAGAATTAATGAAGATAAATACATTCAGAAAAGAAATCAGATGATTGCTGCATTAAAATATTAAGCAATAATAATAATGCAAAGAAAGTCACATTCACATTGTCAAAAAAAAGTATGTCTATTATAGAATGCTTTGACTCTGAAGTTCAGTATGGAGTCATCAGTTAACTTCTTTTTTTTTTTTTAATTTCAGGCTCCTTTATTCCATGAATATTTACAGAACATCAACTATAGGCAAAACATTGACATAATCATTGAAGATAACATTCAGACAAATATATCAATTTTATGAGGAAACAAAAGCATTATCTACAAATCAATTATGAGATAAGTGTACTCATTACCACCACTCCTAGTAAAGTTGAAGATCTTAGCTAATACAATTATGATAACTTAAAAATCCCAATAGTTTG
>CAUYQV010092381.1:0-33753 GCA_963574575.1 Galagoides demidoff
TGGCTTAGCAGTCAGCTAATGAGTGCCAAGGACACACGTTTCACACTGGAAGGCTGATGGACAGTGTTATGCTACACAATAGGACAAAATGTTTTTTTCTTTCTTTTTTTTTTTTTTTTTTTTTTGTAGAGACAGAGTCTCGCTTTTTCGTCCTTGGTAGCATGCAGTGGAGTCACAGCTCACAGCAACCTCCAACTCCTGGGCTTAGGCAATTCTTCTGCTTCAGTCTCCCAAGTAGCTGGGACTACAGGTGCCCGCTACAATGCCTGGCTATTTTTGTTGCAGTCTGGCTGGGGCTGGGTTTGAACCTGCCACTCTCGGTATATGGGGCCGGTGCCCTACTCACTGAGCCACAGGCGCCTCCCTCATTGTTGTTTTGATAGGCATTTCCCTGATGATTAATGATGCTGAGCATTTTTTCATGTATTTGTTGGTCATTAATCCAATGGTTTTTATATATTACATTTTTTAGTTTTAGTAAAACATATATATATATATATATATATAACATAAAACTTATCATTTTAGTTATTTTTCATTGTACAATATTGTGGCATTAATTATATTCACAATGTTGTATAACCACTACCAGTTATTTCCAAAACATTTCCATTATCCTCACAAAGAAACTCTGTAACTATTAAGCAATCTACTTAGCTTTCACATACCAGGAATAATTCTATTCTAGACAAAACCCTTAAAAGACCCTCAAACCTCAACTGAAAAAAGTAATTTTAATTCCCAATCCCAGTGTTATTAGGTCTGTTGTGTGCTGTTACACATTCATACACACTCTGAGCATTGTTCTAAGCCCCATCGTGGGAATATTAATGGCTGTAAAGAAAGTCTGAGACAAACAAAGAGAATAAAATGTGGGGTTTTAGTTTGGACTTTATAATTACGAGCCATCAGAATCTTCCTACTCCCATCAGCAGGTTTCAGTTAACTTTGAAGTTAGGCCAAATATCTTTCAAAAAATACCCACTACCCATTGGTGAATTGGGGAGCTTTTGGAGGCTGTAGTGACAGATTCTTCTCAGCAAGTGGCTGGAAAGCTGTTACAGACACCTGCTGATGGAAAGTTTCCTTGTGTCCCTGGATATTCTGTTGGGGTTTATGACTTGTCCATGGCACAGGAATTGGCTGATACTTACTTCTTGGTCTCTAGGACTTCAGAGTTATCCTTACGTGTTAGAATATCTTCTTTTATTGTTGCTGGATCAATATCTCCATGAGATCAGAGAAAAACAAAACTGAAAACATTGCATCTGTTTGCATATTGACCATGTAAAGTAAACTGGCTGTACTTGAAGATGCCATCTCCTTTCTTCCCTTTTCTTCCTAAAGTCCTTGGGGACACTGTTCCATTGTTATACAGAATTTGCACTAGTGAGTAAAAGGATCAGGGAAGTGAGTTTCAGCTGCCCTAAAATAAGATGAGTCATCTTATTGGATAAGAAACTGTCTATCACTAGGTATTTAAACGAAGCAGGATAATTTTGTATCAGATGCGTGAAGGGGCTTGAGAAGGATGATCAATGATATTTCTTCATTTTCTTCAATGCTATGACATTGTGGGCAGCACTGCATAGTGGCAAAGAACTTGGACTTAATCATGCAGACCTGGGTTCAAATTCTGACTTCTTAACTTATTTAGCTTTAAGCAAATTATTTACCCTAACATTCAGTATCTTTGCTAGTAAAAATGAGCATAAAAAGTGCAGGATTAATTAAATTAAAGCACAGAAATGCTTAGAACAGTGTTTGGCAGTTTAATACATACTCACCAAATGTTAAACATTATCATTATTTTTATAAAAGTAATAAGACCCACAGTTTTTGAAAAATGATGAAAAGTTCTGTGTTTCTGCTTAGCTCTGCTCCTCAATATCTACATGACTGGGGCAGGGATTTTTCATCATAGATAGTTTAGATGCCTGTTCTTTCTTTAATATTCTTACACAGTCTTTTTGTCCCTCTTCTTTGAGTCAAAAGACTCTTTGAGAGCTCAGGAAAGGCAGCCTATCCTTATAGGCCAGAGGTTCTCAACCTGTGGGTCGTGGCCTCTTTGGGGGTTGAATGACCCTTTCACATGGGCCACCTAAATACATCCTATATATCAGATATTTACATTATGATTCGTAACAGTAGCAAAATTACAGTTATGAAGTAATAATGAAAATAATTTTATGGCTGGGGGTCACCCCAACATGAGGAACTATATTAAAGGGTCCCGGCACCAGGAAGGTTGAGAACCACTGTTCAAGGCAAAGTACTTAACCAAGTGTTCAACTTTTGATTTGAGTTTTGAGATATTAGTTTCTTATTTTCTTAATATGTAATCTTAAACCACTGTTTGATAAATCCGTGGCTAGGTTTGTCCAACAAAATTAGGATTACTACCTTTGCCTTCTTTTTTGCCATCATGGGATGGTTTGAGATGCAGTGAAATAAATTTATTAAGCAATTTTATTTTTGCTAAAATAAAATGGCCTCTGCTAAATATAAGGTCATATTATTTTTATGAGCTAGAGAATCACATGGGAACCTATAATTGACAAGGTTAAATCATTTAACATTTTATATCAAAGCTGAGAAATCTTGAGGGTGCTTGAAGTGAAAGACTATTTTTATTTATTTATTTATTTATTTATCTGGGAGAACAGAGTAGTGGCTCATCATGGATCTAATGTTGCCATCAAACATCAGTTTTCCTGCCACTATATCAGACATTTTTTAAGCTGTGTATTTGCTTTTCTGGACTAGTTATAATTTTTATAACTTCTTATAAAACTTATAAAACTGTTCTTATAAAACTGGGCTCCCTAGTTCTCTTTCTTATGTTACCTCTTGTGAATTTCTTAATCAGCTTCAAAACTGTGGGAGTGTTAAGGAAGGAGAGGAGAGGTGGAGGGCATGAGTGTAAATCTTCTGTGACATCCAGAGTTTATAATCAGATGGTGAGCAAGAAGAAGACGTTTAGAGGCCTTGCAGACTCATTTGGGGTGCTTGCCCTGAGATGCATATGGAGAGTTAGAGTCTGCTGGTCTCCAAGTAGAGTTGAGCTGGCACTCAGATGAGGGGAGGGGAACAGCACAGCATGTGTCAAAAAGGAGGAGCATGTGGGACTTCTATTAAGAAAGTATCAAGGCTCGGCGCCTGTGGCTCAATCGGCTAAGGCGCCAGCCACGTACACCTAAGGTGGCGGGTTTGAGTCCTCAGCCCCAACCCGCCAAACAACAATGATGGCTGCAGCCCAAAAATGGCCGGGTGTTGTGGCGGGCGCCTGTGGTCCCAGCTACTTGGGAGGCGGAGGCAGGAGACTCGCTTGAGCCCAGGGAGGTTGCTATGAGCTGTGATGCCATGGCACTCTGCCCAGGGGGATAGCTTGAGGCTCCGTCTCAAAAAAAAAAAAAAAGAAAGTGTCAAAGTGTGAAAGGTCTGATCTCTCGGCTCTATTCCCCTGAGGGCTTCTCCCTCTTCTATCATTCCTAAACTTATCTTCTAGTCTTTCTAGCGTCCCAGCCCTAGATTTCCATTGCTACTGAGTTGTTCACCAGGGATGTCAAATTCAACATATCCCAACTCAGGTCCTTTCCCTCTACCCTGAGGTTCTCTTCCTTGTATCTTTCGCTCTCTTAGTTCAATCAACTGCCCAAGTGTGCATACTAAAAAATCTGGAGCCGTCCTCAGCAGTCTCCTCTCCCTCACCCTGCACTATTCATTCCATAAACATTTACTTAGCATTTACTATGTACCACTGCTAGATAATGTGCTGTCACAGGAGGAACAAAGATGATTCAGACATGCTCTAAACATTAGCAGCTCACTTTAGCAGAAGCAGCAAGCAGGCAACTCATGTACACTCAGATACATATCCTTTTAGTTCTGTGTCTGAAATGATTCTTGAATCCATTTTCCCCTCTCCATTCCCACTGCCAGTGCTTCAGTTCTCTATAATTATCTGGTGCAGATCCTTCTTTCTGCTCCTATTCTGGAAATACCCTGCTTCCGAAGTAATTATTTTAAATACAAAATCTGGCCTCAAGCCACATACCTTTTCAGCTTTACCGGCAAGCATTCTGCATGTCGCTCTCCACTCCACACCCAATTCTAGTCACCGAGCTTTCGTGGTGTATTCTTGAGCATACAATTTCTCTGCTTAGAATTTTCTTCTCTACGAAGTGAACTTTTATTTATTCCTAAAGAGGCAGTTTAATGTCTTGTCTTCCATGAGGCCTTTCTCAAACTCTCAGACAGGATTAAATGCTCCTAAAAGACTCTTCTTGCCTCTTTCAGCTGCATTTTTGGCTCTGTGTTTTGTTTTTTGCTTATTTATTTCTATTTTTTGTAGTGCCTCTCCCCCGACACCGGTCTGTTCCTTCCTTAAAGGAACTCCATCCCCAGCAGCCTGAAATGTTAGCGTGCTGAGCAGTTAGTTCTTCATGAAGCATGAGTGTGGACCAACCATGGTTCTACACTGAGACTCAGAACCAGAAAATGCTGGACTCCTGAGTGGGGGGTTGTGGCTGCAGCCAGAATGGGGACTGGGGGGCTTGGGGAGAAAACACCATTGTTCTGAACCTCTGTATGCCCATCCCCCTCAAATAGAAATCAGAGAGCCCAGTTTTCAATAGGAAAAGGAAACTGCAAACCTTACTGCCTTATATAGGTCATTAATATATTCTCAACAACTCTTAGATGGAAGCATTCTTATTTTTGTTCTATAGGAAACAGGAATTCATAAAGTTTTTTTTTGTGTTTTTTTTTTTTTGAGACAGATCCTCAAGCTGTCACCCTGGGTAGAGTGCTGCAGCATCACAGCTCACAGCAACCTCCAACTCCCGGGCTTAAATGATTCTCTTGCCTCAGCCTCCCAAGTAGCTGGGACTATAGGTGCCCACCACAATACCTGGCTATTTTCTGGTTGCAGCCATCATTGTTGTTTGGTGGGCCTAGGCTGGATTAGAACCCACCACCTTAGGTGTATGTGGCTGGCGCCTTAGTCACTTGAGACAGGCGCTGAGCCAAGAATTCATGAAGTTAAGGGACTTTCCTAAGATTTTACAGTAATGGAGGGGTGCACTGGGATTTGGACCCAAGCCTGGTTGACATTGAGGCTGCATTCCTTGTGCTATTCTATACTGTTACAAGTTACAGATCCTGATGTGAGTTCTTGGCAATTATTAACTACAGGAGGGGTAATAAGGTTATCGTGTGAAGTCCTTGATAAGAATTCTGTATAATGTCAACCTCAAAAACCATATTTCTGAATTTGAAGGCTTAATATACAGTTATTTGAGCTCATGCTCTAGATTGCAAACATGAATTTTGGGTTATACACGATTAGGGTAGGCCTTGTTTACAGCATTTTTAGAATAGTGGGTTCTTCCACCACCAGGTAGAGAACTGGTGATTATTTCATGAGGATAACCACTGCAGATAAACCGCCATTGTTAATTAGGAAATGACAGCTGAGGATGAAGGCTGTGAATACTGGACGAAGTGACAAACTCTCAGGAATTGGTAGAACTCTAGGGATCATCCAGTCTAAGCTTTTCATTTTATAAAATGAAGCCCAAGAGAGCAGCAGGGACCCATTCAAGATTAAGCAGTTAATGCCTGAGTCAGGATGCAAGAAGCCAGGTCTTAATGCTTAGAATGCTCATTTTACCCTAAGTTCTCTTTATAAATCTGAATAATTCACAGCCAATCTGGATGCATCAGAGAAAAAACAATATATTTTTAAAGTAAATATACTAGTTTATTGTTAAGTTTCTCTTTTCTTATGCCTTGATGATTTTTATCTTTAAATGTTCCAAACTAATAATTTTCTTACCCCAATCTGTGTGGGGACACAATTCCACTGCATGGATATTCCAGGCTAATTTACCTGCTCTCCTATTGATTGATGCATAAATTGTATTCAATTTTTAAAATTATAAACAACATATATAGTGAAATTTTTAAACATTAGAATTTTAAGGTTTTTAGTTTACAACAGATTCATTGATCAGACATCTATCAAGCACCCATTTATGTGCCTAGAATTGTGCTTCTTGCAACATCATCAATAGCTTTACTTATTAGTTCATGAAGTTATGAAGATGGAATTTCTTTATTAACTGTCTAGCCCACAATAGCCTCATCCTGAGAGCTAAAGTTGTCGGAGAGCTTTCTCTGCACCAGCTACTCTGTTACACATTTTACAAGCATTTATTCATAGACTGGTAACTAGTATTCTCATTGTAGAAATGAAGAAACTGAGTGCCAGGGAGGTTAGGTAACCTATGCAAGAACATAGAAAGAATAAGCAGTAAAATTGAGTTCATTCATTCAGCAAGTTTTTTTTTTTTTTGGAGACAGAGTCTCACTATGTTGCCCTTGGTAGAGTGCCTGGCATAACAGCTCACAGCAACCTCAAACTCTTGGGCTTAACCAATTCTCCTGCCTCAGCCTCCCAAGCAGCTGGGACTACAGGTGCCCACCACAGGGCCCAGCTATTTTTTGTTGCAGTTGTCGTTGTTTAGCTGGACCAGGCTGGGTTCAAACCCACCAGCCTTGCTGTTTGTGGCCAGCTCTGTAACCCCTGTGTTACAGGTGCTAAGCCTCATTCAGCAAGTTTTTCTGAACACCTACTAAGTGCCGGGCATTGTTCTAGAGTCACACTGGAAAGTAATACAATGATGAATAAGCCAGATATGAATCTTATGGCTTTGGGTAGCAGACAGTAAACAAGTATACAAAGGTAGAAACACAATTACAACCTGTGACCAGTGCTGTAAAGAAGTTGACTAAGTGTAAAGGTAAAGGGTACTGGAGGAAGGGTTGGGAGAGCAGTTTAGACAGGGTGGTCAGGTAGACCTTTCAAAGAAGTGGACATTTATCTGAAACCACGAAAGGAGATGACAGAGTTCTTCCAGGCAGAACCATAGCTAGGGTGAAGGCTCTGAAGTGGGAAAAATCTTGGCATGCTCAAGGATCAGAGGGACTCCAACGTGGCTGTATGAACTACTGGGGTCAGGGATGCTCAGGGTGAGATTGGGAAAAAGGTGCCTTGCGGGATTTCCAAAATGTATGACTATACATTTTATCTCTGTCTGTTGGCTACTGCAAGTTGAATACTCTTTCAAAGGACCTGAAGCTTTTCTCCTCATTTATATCAGCCCACATTTATGATACACAGTGAAACATTTCTACAGATGGGGGTTCTGTGGAGTGTTCCCTCTTAGAGGAACATTGCTCACATCCCGACTCCTGACTTCATGCATTTTGCAAATGCACAGCTCAGCGTGACTTCCTGCTGTTTGTGGTTTACAGTGCTGCAAAGGATGAGGCAAAAGCTGATAATGGTCTATTATTTTAAGTTACAAAGAGTTGAGTAGCAAAGGAATGAAGAAGGACATTCTTAATGCTTTGAATGAATTATTGGAGTCACATGGCCCATAGTGACATTTCTTTTGTTCTTAAAAATGTGTTTCTTTTATTATTATTTTTTTTCTTTCCTCAAATATAATGAATATGTATTACTGGAATATATGAAACTACAGACAAAGAACAAGAAACCCCATAATTCTGCTCACCCAGGGTTCTCCCACTGTAATGTCTTAATTATATGAATGTAACTTTTAAGCAAAGAATTTGTTTTATTTGTGCTAGTATTAAAAATCAATCATGTTTAGAGGATATAGAAAATTAGAAAGAAGGAAGTAATTCATCATCCAAGGGCAGCTGGATGTTGGTAATATTTTAATACATTTTAAAGTCTCTTTTAATGCATATTTTATATAACTGATATGCTATTTGTTTTTCCAGTTAGTATTCCTATCTACTAATTTCTTTATATCCTGACAAGATTTTTATAATTATTATATTTAATCACTGCATAAAATCACAAGCTGTATTTGCTACAGTGTGCTTTGAATTCCTCACTTTAAACAGTAAGTACATAAAATTAAATAATGCCAATAATCTCACTGGGTTGTTGTGAGAATTAAACAGTTAGATGAGGTGATGGGCACAGGGCACATCCCATCATTTTCCTCCTACAAATTTAGTCTAATTCATTTTTATCATTATTGCATAATTACTTAATGAAAACATTTGTTTATAAAGCTATTTCTGTATGGATTGTGTCCACTTCTTTTAGATTTAATACCCAGGAGAGAATGACTTGGTCAGAGGATGGGCATAATAATAAGAAAGTTAACATTATGTTTGTAAATGTCCCCATGGAATATACTGGGCATATGGAGATTTAGATTGTGTTACAAGTGAATGCCTTGTTGACTACCATGAGTAGGGGGTTGGTGTCACTCTGGGTGAGCCACAGGGCCTTTATTCTGTATTTGGGACAATACAGATTCTCCACTGCAGATAGTAGAGAGGGAGAGGGAGGATGGCCTTCCTAACTAGGTACAGCAGACTCATCCAGAGGGCTTTTAGAAAACTTTACTCCTGCCTTCTTTCTCCTCAGTATCCTTATAGTCCCTGCCAGGGCAGCCTGGGGCATGCCCTTTCCCTCTGAAAATCACACCATCCTCTGCCTCCCAAATGCCTAATGTAATAATAACCACTTTACAGATAGAAGTATATCATTTCCTTTAGATGTGTTAGAAGGGGAAACATTTTGAGAAGCAATCAATAATTTAGGCAATGGCAAATAGTGGGAAGGACTCGTGGTCTGATGCGAAAAAGGAGAGTGCATTAGTCAATGTTGAGACAGACTGCTTGGTGCATCTCTGTGGCTGCCCACAGCAGTTCATAGTTTTGCTCTGGGCTGCACTTCAGAAGCCCAGGAAGTTTGTCTGCTGAGTTTAACGTGTGTGGAGCTGCCTCCATCGAGCCACGGCGATCTTTTCATTCAGCTCTGAGATGCAGGATTAGGCCCTGGATTGCTCCTTTTTAATTCCTAGGCTCCAGGACTCAGCCTTTTTGCTTTCTCCTTATCAAACTTGCTGTTCCTCATCTATCTCTTCTTTAGGCAGCCTGACTGTGAACAGCACACAGTTCCCTTTTCTGTGCTGTCTGGGTGGGGTTGAGCCCACCCCACCCCACCCCCCAAAGCTGGCGCACACTATTCCAGCTTTTTGGCCACACCCTGGGTTCAGGGACCTGCACAGGATTCAAACTGGGGTATTGTCTAGGAGTTATCAGAAAAGAGAAAAGACTCTTCTCTAGAGGTGCAAGCTGTGTTGATGATGACGTGAGTGAGAGCTGCTTGAAACTGTCACAGAGAAGCTGCCTACCATGGCCGACAAGGCCAAGTGCAGAGAGATTCAGAGCTGAGAAGAGGAAAGACAGGGAGCTCTAGGACATTGATCTCCTGGTTTTAGGTATAGAAGCTGCAGCTTTCTCTTTAATATTCCCTTCCTCCCAACAAGGTTTTCAACAGCCAAAAGCAATGCTTCTCCCAAGGGAGGACCAATAACCAAATACACATCAGTTGTATCTTACATCTTGATAAGTAGAGAATGTTATTCACACCTACAATTCCTTGCAAGCATGGACACATGTAGCTGGTAAATTCTAAGTGCTCAATAAATATTTGGATATTAAATAAACGAGTCAGTCAAAAGCATTGTATCCATACTCAATTCTGTTTCAGAGCTAGAATTTTAAACACTAAATCATTAACCAAGAAAAGGCAGAGAAGATTAACCCACAGTATTTAATAAAAAATGCCCAGCTATTAAGAATTGTAGATTATACTTGGGAAGCTGAGATAAGAGGATTGCTTGAACCCAAGAATTTGAGGCTGCCTTTCTGAGGGTGACTCAGATTAGAATCAGGTTCAGGTGCATTGATATGCAAAGTCCCCTCTACTGCCCCAAAGCGTTCATAACTGCATCTACTGTGTGTCAATGCAGTTTCTCCTGACACCAGGCACTGTACTCATTATCAGGACTAAATCTTAGGGAGCATTCTTAGTTACACCACCATCACACAGGCCCTGGTGAGCAGTCATACTGGGTTAGTCAAAGATTGGAGCCACGCAGCTACATCAAGGAACAGCAGGGCCTGCCACCAACCACCGGATGCTAGGACAGAGGCCTGAACAAGTTTTCCTTTCAAAGCCTCCAGAAGGAATCAACCAAAATCAGTCCTTCATTTTGGACTTCTGAACTCTTGAACTGTGAGAGAATAAATTTCTAGTGTTTTAAGCCACTCAGTTTCTGGAAATTTGTTATAGTGGTTCTAAGGAATTAATCCATTTGGCCAGAACCAGTTTATTTGTAGGAATAACAATGGGACTATTTTTAAATCTTGTAAGTTTCAATAATTCACTCAACAGACTATCTCTTTTAGCAAAAGAATGGCTGAAGAACCCTAGCTTACATAGTGATATTAAATTCTTTTTAAAACAATGTTAATAAGATATTCATTGCAGGACTGCTTGTAATAGAAAACATTGAAAACTAATTATCTAATTATAAGGAATGACAAAATCAATTCAAATATATACATACCATAAAATAAAAACCAGCTAAAAATTTATATTTCTCTGACATGATAAATTTTCTCACATTGGGCTAAAAATAAGATATAGCAGAACTCCCCACTGTACATACATGATTTATGCATTCACTGTATAATATACTGGATGTATCTAAGAAACTATAAACAAATATTGAACTCTGGCCAATGTTTATGCCTTCCTGTAGTGGTGTGAGTTTCTGAAACTCTTAAAATTCTGAAACTAACTCTGTGTATTCTAGGCTTAAACAAATGAGTAGATAAGCTGAGGATAATGGAATACAGTTTTTTCTCTGTTGAAAAAGGGAGTTACAAATGTGAGTAGTGAAAGTCTGGAGTGTTCTCTGAAGGACTGGATTGGAACTGGAGGTATTAGTCTGAATTCATGTTTTTAAAAATATGTATTTAATACACAGGGTGGATGTAAACTTTGTGTACAATTTAAAATGGTTTAACATAGTCAATTGCACACGAATTTTATGTTCACCCTGTATATTATATGATGTATAGCTATAGCAATAGAGGAACAGAATGAATATACAGATGCAGAAATAATTATCAGACACAGATATTTCCTAGCTCTGTCTGCTGAGGGGACCTAGAAGAAATGACTAAGTAGTAGCAATGAGCACACCTAGTGCCTGGAACTCGGTTTCTAAATACTGCTGTCCAGTAAAAAGAAACCAAGGCTCATAGCTGATTCCAGGGATGAGTCAAGGAAGCACAACCTGAACTTAGGTCATCTTATAGCAGAAAGTAAGGAATTTCTTAAAGAACAGAGGGAACATATCAAAAAAACACACAGAAGACAATTTGAAGAGCCCCCGCTGGTCAAATTTGGAATAATTTGTGCATCAAAATAAGGAATGATAATAATGGTTTATAACCCATTAAATAAAATTAATGATCCTAATATTAATAAATGAATAGATGAGTAAATAAAAAATGAGGAAGGTGGGGAGTTCTTTCAGTACGATGCCAAAAATAGATGGAATGATGGAGAAGAAAAATCATTAATGGTTGCTGAAAGTAGTAGGTGAAGATACAATATTTACAGAATCTCAAAGTTATCCCTTTGTACCATCATGTATTAATTTTAAAGGGGAAAACAGTGACATTAGAGTGGAGAAAACTGGTGGACTCTACTCAAGTGATCAAAGTTAACAAACCAGTATCATTTTTCTCCTAATGAAATGTGCTTTGGTGAGATTCCTGCCCAAAAGGCAAAGCCTCAATCTAATCAAACAAATCCAAATCAAAGGACACTGTACAAAATAACCATCTTGTGCTCTTCAAAAATGTCAAGGTCAAGAAACACAAAACACTGGTAAGAATCTGTTCCAAATTAAGGCGATTAAAAAGATGTGAGAATTAGGTGTAATATATGATCATAAGATTTGATTATACAGCAAGAAAAAATAACTATCAAGGACATTAATGGGACAACTGACTAAGTTTGAATATAGATTGGGAACTGTGAGTTGCATCAATGTTAGATTTCCTGATTTTGATTTATAGCAAAGTTATAGTTGTACTGTGGTTATATAAGAAAATGCTTGTCCTTATTCTTAGAAAATACACATTTATTTCTCCAACTTTTTCTCAAATTATTCATGCAAAATAATATGCATAAATATAAGTATACATATAGACACCAAATAATAAACCCGATAAAGCAGAATATATTGACACATTAGGGTTCTTTGTACTATTCTGGCAACTATTTTGTAGAAAACAATTGAAACTGTATCAAAATTATAATAATAGCATATAACCCCCTGTACATATGATCATAAGCTCAAAAGAGTAAGATATTAAATATATATAAATATATTTACACTTATTTACCTTAGTTATATACATAGGAAAAACATTGGAAAGAAATATAACACGATACAGTACTATCAGTGGCCAGAGCTCCATTTAAGTTTTAGGGTTTATTTTAAAATTTTTTATTTCTATTTTCATAATGTTCTGGCTATCACACTTGTCATCAAACCCAATGACTAAATGTCCATCCTCCTCTTCAGAGGGTGGTCCTTACTTATCCCTATATCTAAAACAGCTACCCTCTTCTACTCCACCACTTCGACATCCTCCTTGTCTGTGTTAGTGGTGTGAGTTGCTTTTAGTGGCAAAACTTTGGAAACAATCAAACATTCAATTTTCTTTTCTTTTTTTTTTTGAAAAAACACACAGAAGACAATTTGAAGAGCCCCCGCTGGTCAAATTTGAGCCTCAAACTGTCCCCCTGGGTAGAGTGCTGTGGCATCACAGTTCACAGCAACCTCCAATTCCTGGGGTCCAGCGAGTCTCCTGCCTCAGCCTCCCAAGTAGCTGGGACCACAGGCACCTGCCATAATGCCTGGCTATTTTTTGGCTGCAGCCGTCATTGTTGTTTGGCCAGCCCGGGCTGGATTTGATGTATGTGGCTGGCGCCTTAGCCACTTGAGCCACAGGCGCCGAGCCAAACATCCAAATTTCTATACCAGAAGGTTGGTATATAATGGTATGTATGCCATATAAACACCATAAAAATGGTGTGTGTGTGTGTGTGTGTGTGTGTGTGTGTACATATACACATGCTATATATAAAATAATGTATATGTAGTAGTATATGATGTATATATAATGATGTATGTACACACATATTTACATACATATAATTATACAGCCATATTCTGAACTATTAGGCAGTCTATGTGCCAGAAAAACTATATCGTGTTATCTGCCAAACAGAGCTTGGCTGTCCCGCTTCCTGACCTGTGATCAAGCCACTAGAATAAATTCCTTTCTTCTAGCCTTCTTTCTCTCTTTTAGCCAACAGAATCTGAAGTCCAATTCCCACTGCTTCCTCACTTACTCGCTATATGATTTCAGGCAACTTTCAAATTATTGAAACTCTGAGTGGTAGTTTTCCCATCTATAGATTGGGAAAAATAATGAATGCCTCGTGGGGGTTATTGTGAAGGTCAAGGAAAAAACACCGTGTTGGATGTAAGGCCCCAAGAGCAGTGCCTGCTGCAGCTGGATGGTCAGATGTTCTCTCTCAAACTCTTATTTACCCTTCACTGGGTCCCCAGGCAGAACTAGCTGCTTTCTCCTCTGTGTGACTTTTTCTTCTTTTTCCTAAGAGCATATTTGCTAAAGTGGGTTGAAACTGTTCTTTTTATGTTCTTTTCTCTGGCTAGACTGAGAGCTTTTCCATGAGCACAAATGTGCCACTTTCACCCCTGAATCCCCAGTGCCTGTCACAGAGTCTGGCAAGCAGCAGAACTCAATAAACTCTAAAGAAAGTGGGAATTCCAGTCCTCATGACCCTTCTCTCAGGAAATCTCTTGAACCTCTAACTAGAAATAATTTTTTTTCCCTCTGGTGGAGTGCTCTGACCACATTGTGCCTTGAATCACAGTTGCTGGTGACTATTTTTTATTTTTTCTTTTCTTTTCAATTTACCCCCATCCCCACTCTAATCCCTCTAGTCATATGACTGCTGGAATTGCACCTTATTCATCCCCTAAGTCCTGCTGGCCCAGGCATTCAGTCATTCGTTTGAGACATAATTCTTCTTGAGCAAGGAGTAAGGGATATGAGTCACACATAAACGCACAATGCAGTTCTTGCCTTTTTTCGTGTGGGCCTGCTCAGCAAACCACTTCCGCGTTGCACAATGAATTGAGGGTAAAGCTGTTCTCAAAAGTCAGTGAAGGTTACTACAGGTCATTCACCTACCTCCAGATAAAAGACAGTTAAAAACATTAATTTGTGATATGATTTCAACCCCAGGCTTCTCTATTTCCCCGAGAATGTCAGGATAAGCATTGGAATCATTATATAGGTACAAAATCTAATACAAACTCTGTGCAACACAAGGATTATTAAAGCTGATGAAACGATAAAGTAGAATTGGAATACATTGATAGGATTACAGTTTCTATGGATACAGAGTTTTTAAAGAGTTGTCTCATCTTGGCAGCAATTAACTTGTACTACCCCATGTGGCTGCATAAGATTAATTACATTGGGTGGCATTACATTATATTAAACTTAAGTTATGGATACAGGGCAGCTGAAGAGAGATTTTTACCAGAGTCCAGCAGCACCTTGGTGAATTTTTCACCCTTTCCACAAATGTTTGCTGAGCTTTTATCATGTGCCAGCACTATGCTAGAAATGGCTGGTGGAGAGATAAATAAGACAGACCTTGGCCTGGCCCTCTTTGTTTTCTTTCTTGCTATTTAATAATCTACAACTGACTGTACTTATTCTGGTCACCAAACATGCAGATGTCTGTAGGGAATAAAGAGAATGTTTGTAAAGTAGCTCAAATGTTTTGATAGGTACTATGTAAGAATTTTACATGATTAATTTCCAGCACAATATTAATGTGTAATATAATAAAAATCAGCCATGAAGGCTGAGTGTGGTGACTCATTAAGCTTAGGAGTCTGAGATCATCCCGAGCAAGAGCAAGACCAGCCTCTACTAAAAATGGAAAAATAAACCAGGTGTTGTGGTGGGAACCTGTAGATCCTCAGGCAGGAGGATCACTTGAACCCAGGAGCTTGAGGTTGCTGTGAGCTAGACTGATGTCACAGCATTCTAGCCTGGGGAACAGAGTAAGCCTCTGTCTCACAAAAAAAGAAACAATCAACCATGAAATTGCATTTCTAAGGCCCTCTTGCTTTTGACTTTAAAATTTATTAATAGTCAAGTCTACTGAATCTCATTTGATTATCAGTTTTTAAAATTAAACTTGTTTACACCATTTAACAAAGTGTTCTGATTATGTACTCTTGGGATATAAATAGACCACTATGGGTGATGTTTCATGGTATTATTTTGCTTTCATATCTGTATTTCTTCAAGAATATTAGAACTAGGAAGGAATTTGGGTATTATCTAACCCAATGCTGGTCAAATATTTCATTCTTTTCATAACATTTGAAGGTGCTTTCTTTCTATAGATCAGAAGCTTTAAGACTTTGTTGATTAAACTGTATTTAATTATTAATTACTAATATTTTATTTTCTATTTTATTTAGATTAAAGTGACATATATGCTTAATTTTTTTAAATTTTTATTTCTTTGCTTTTTTTTTTTTGGTTGAGACAGAGTCCCACTGCCCTGAGCAGAGTGCAGTGGTGTCATAACTCACTGTAACCTCAGACTTAGGCTGTGGGTATCCAGCTGCCTCTGCCTCTGAAAGCTGCTGGGATTACAGGCACTTGCAGCAGTGCCCAACTGGGGTTTTTCATTTTTTTCATGAGTTGGGGTTTCACTCTTGCTCAGGAGAGTCTCAAACTCTTGAACTCAAGCAATTCTCCCTCCTCAGCCTCCCACAGTGCTGGGATTACAGGCATGAGACGCTGCACTGGGCTTATTTTCTTTCTTTCTTTTTTTTTTTTTTAGAGAGACAGAGTCTCACTTTGTCACCTTCAATAGAGTGCTTGACATCACGACTCACAGCAACCTCCAGCTCTTGGGCTTAGGTGATTCTCTTGCCTCAACCTCCCGAGTAGCTGGGACTACAGGCACTTGCCACAAGGCCTGGCTATTTTTTTGTTGCAGTTTGGCCTGGTCTGGGTTTGAACCCACCACCCTTGGTATGTGGGGCCGGTGCCCTACTCACTGAGCCACAGGCACCACCTTTCTTAGTTTTATTAAGGGCATATTACTACCAATCAGAACTTCTAATTAGCATGAGGTAATTTAGAATTTGCAGTAGGCAATGTGGCTACTGATTCTGGAGTCAATAAATCTGAGTTTAAATCTTTCTTCCACCACTAAAAAGCTGTACAAACTTGAGCAAATTCCTTAACTGTCTGTGCCTCAGTTTCTTATCTGTGAATTAGTAAACAATAGTACACAACTCATAGAGTTGATAAGGATGCCTGCAGCCCGAAGAAAGGGACCCCTTTATTATCCTGTCAAATCTAATAGAGAATAAATGTACATTTCCATTAGGGTTTCTAAAACATTAGAAGTATTTTAGCTTGTAAATACTCTTTATTACCCTTAAAATTCCAGTGATGTTCTAAGAGCACAAGCTAGGAATCGGTTTTTGAGAATAAACTTCTCTTTTAAAGATGAGGAATTTGAAACCCATAGAAATGAGCTGCCTGTAGATATCCAGCTAGTCAGAACCAGAACTGGCACTAGAACCTGGACCTTCCAGATTATAGCACTGTCCATTAATCAGGCTCATTAGAAATCTGTCCATAAGGGTCACAAATGTACCTGGACTGTGGGCTGTGAGACACAGAATGGGGACATTAGAAGCACTTACTCATTGTCATGGATTCCAGGCCCACCAAAAGCAATAAAGTACTAAAATCCTATTTCATTCGGAATAACAGAAAGAATAAATTTCCAAAATTGGGAAATGCCAAATTGCCAAATATTACTGTACCATATCACTTCCTCCTCCAGAAAATACATTAAAGAGTAACTGAGAAACTGAAGTAACCCTGTAAGACCTTTAATAACTCTATAAATTTTAGACTAAAGTAATATATATGGCTTATAAAATAAATTCTACCACAGAAGTAAACTTGACGTTGTATTATGACTTCCTTACTGAAGCAAAGCAAACCATGAGCTTACGTGACTGTGCAAAGATTCAGCAATGATGATGGAAGCCCAGTATTGCACTGACAAAGGCAGTGCTGAGCAGCGGCTGCCCTGCACGATGAAGTCAGCCAGCGTTCCTGTGCTGACTGCAAACTGGGCCCTCAGCTAGATTTGTAGGAACTAAGAGACCTCCTCAGACCATCTTGACAGTTTTCCTGTCCTTGTTCAAACAATTGCCAGTGACTACATGTCAGGAACCTTCTGGTAAGTTCCTGAAGAGTGGAAATTTGAGAATGACAAGCCCAAGAATGCCAAGAGTCTATCATATGCAGGACTCAATAAGACTCAGTTTTATTGCTGGTGGGACTCTGATGTCAACCATGGTGGGTGAAATTTAATATTATATTATTATAAATTTTAAAAATATTCATTTCCTTTGACCAGTAAATCCACATCTAGAAATTCATGTTAAGAGAACGATTAGAGAAACATAAAAAGATAATCACAGTTGTCTAGCCCCATTATATAACGGCACAATACAGAAAACAATCTCAATGGCTATCAATAGGAAACTGCTTTAAAGATTATTGCACATGCAAATAATAGAAAACTAAAGAGCTATTACAAGGGATATTCTAGAGACAAAGCTCTGATGTAAGAAAATGCTTAGTATCTAATACCAAGTCAACAAATAGATTACAAATCTACGAATGCATATTATAATCTCATTTGTAAGAAAAATTGTGTGCCTTTAAACAGAAGGAAGACAGAAAAGAAAGGCACCAAAATATCAACAATGGTACATTTTAGAGGTGGGATTATGGTTTTTGTGTATGTTATATGTTTTCGATACCAAGTATTTAAGATGTTTAAAATTAACTAGTTTTATTAAATACATGTGCATGTGTACAAAATTAAGTATGAAAGGAACAGAATCCAGACTTAGAGCCTCTTCACAGAAATGGCATTATTAACAGTTTCTTGTATATCCTCTGGACATTACATGGTGTAGAATTTGTGCGTGTGGATGTGTTCACATTCATTCCTTCACAAATAGACTATTCCAAACACTGTCTTGTATTTCACCTTCTTCACTTAGCAATATATCATGGAGATCATTTACATTGGTAAGCATATAGTTACCTCAGTATTTTTAATTCTGCATAATAGTCTGTAGCATGGATGGAATATAATTTGTTTACTCAGTTTTCTATTGATGAACGCTTGTTGCCTATCTTTTGCTATGATAAACAATGCTATAATAGACAGCCTTGTATATATGTCTTTATGCAGATGGGTATGGGTACATGTATACTGTAAATTCCTTGATATAGAATCATCATATCAGAGGCTGATATAGTAGGAAAAAATGTAAGCACAAATTTAAAAAAATTATATAATGATCATATCACATGATCTAGAAAAAGTTTTTTTTAAAAAGTCCTAATCTTAATGTTAAATAACAATCTTAAATGCCTTCTCCATCTTTTAATATTATTTTGTTTGTTTTATTTATCATTATGAGTCTACTTCCTATAACATAAACATTTATTGTTGTTTATTACAGAGGCACTATTGCAAGTTTCTCTAAATTTCTAAAACAGTATTTCAGTACCTCCTGTATTGTTATTCATAGTAGGCAATTCAATAAATACTGATTGAATAAATGAATGGAAGAAATTCAGATGCAGTTTTCATTACTGATCCCTATAATAACAGCTCTTTTTGTCCTAGGGTCAAGTTTTCTAGAGGCAGAGCCTGAGACAGGGGTTTGGGTATGTTTGTTGATTCAGTGCTGACCAAGAGTAGGGGTTGAGGGAAGAGTAGGGAAGGCCCAGGAGGCAAGCAGAGTCTAGGCTGTGGCCTGACCCAAGGGGTACTATGGAGCATAAATCACACTGCAGAATTGGTTCCACTCTGAGGTGAGGTGCCAAATATTTTAACCCTGCATCAGTCAGTTTGGGCTATAAGCAAGAGGTGTGGGACACATAACCACCCGAAGGAGTCAGTTCCCATCCTCCAGAGGGCAATTTCTAGAGGTGAGCCACTGTGTGCCATCAGCAGTGGATACTCAAAGTAGCTGAGGCCAGACAGATGCCTCACCTACTGAAAACCTGGATAGGGAACTCCGGTGTCCACCACACCAAGCCAGACATTTCCTAGTTTTATTCATGTTAAAAAAAAATGTTCATTCATACATGTATTCAGTTTTCCCCAGCTGTTGACTTTAAAGGTTCTCATTCCTCATCTAAATATGCACATGCGTAAGAGAGGTAAATTTGTTTCAGCTAATAAAAGTTGGCACAATATTATATTTGAATCAAATGTGTATGCCTCCATTAAAAAATATATTCAACACATAGCAGAATAAAATTAATTACACAAAAACGTCAAATTTAACTAGACTAGTTTAACTGTCTGCACAGAACTAAATAACATTTCATTGTTCTTTAGTATGTATTTTCCTAAATTAGACTTTGTTATTGGATTTCAATCGATGTGTGTGGGTGTTTGTGCTTGACCTTTGATATCGCTCAGTGTTTTACCGGTCTTATTTGAAGTTTCTGAAATAGTAGCTTCTAGTTTCAAAACTCTCCCTTCTTTGAAGGCAGGCAGCACAACTACCAACCCATGCCAGAGGTGACTGCTCATTAGAATGGAATGTAAGGATTGACTTATCCAACCTATAAATTTACAGGTGTGAAAACTTAGGCTCAGAGAAGGGAAACAATTTAGCAAAGGCTGCACATCCTTTTAGGCTCACGTCCCCAGCATCCTGGCTTCCCTTCTCATCTCAATAGTTTAGCTTGGAGTCAGACTTCCTCTGTGTGTGCGTGTGTGTGTGTGTGTGTGTGTGTGTGTGTGTGGTGTCTTTAACCCTAGTGACAACGCTGCAAAAAAGAAAAACACTTTGGGAATTAAAAATTTCTACAATGATCCAAGTGTGAAGAGGGACAGAGAGCGGAATGGGTCAGAGTTGGGTGCTTCCTCGACACTTCAGCATTCTAGGTCATTTGGGAAATGACTTAGACTGGAGGATCTGCTTTCCTCTGTGTTGTTGTCCTTGGAATTGTCACAAAACTCAAAGGAAAACATGGGGGTTACTAATTATTTTTCAACAAGTTTCCTGGGGGACTAGAGTTTGTCCTCTGTGGAGAGGTTTTAAGATCCCAGCTTTTCTGCGTCTCCACCCTAAGGAGGCCAGCTCTGACAGGTTACCCCTGGGAGCAGGGGAAGTCTCAAGCATGGAAGGGTAATTACAGTCTTCAGACAGAATGGGGTTATGCTTAATTAATAGAGTTGTTTTTTTCCCCAAGGAGCCAGCACTTGTACCAGTTTTGGTGCGGATAAGAAGGAAGAAAGGAGACATTTCTAAGTCTAGCAAGAGGCTCTGAAATGTCTTTTGAGCCTATAACTTTAAAAGGCTATGAGCCTTAATGTAAATGAATGAGCTCAGCCTTGCTGAACTCTGTCCTCTGATCTGGCGTTTGCTCACTATGGGAAAGGAAAAAGAAGCTGCCATTTCTCTAGACTTGGTCATGTCCCTGCTGTCAGGGACAGCCACCCTGGTGGCTACTTTAGCTTCATCATCTCATCCTATCTGCACAACCGTGCCGTAGGTATGACAGTCTGTATTGGTTGGCTTTGCACTGCTGTATAGAAATACCTGAGGCTGGGTAATTTACAAAGAAAAGAGAGGTTTATTTGGCTCATGGTTCTGCAGGCTTCACAAGAAGCATCAACTGAGCATCTTCTTAGGTGAGGGCTTCAGGACACTGCCAATCAAGGTGGGAGGGAAGGGGAAGCAGCTGTGTCATATGGTAGAGCAAGAAGCAAAAGAGGGAGGTGCTGCCCCACTCTTTTCTTTTTTCAGATTAAAATCAGGGTATAGATACGATTAGGTTACATTGTTTGTGTTTGTAAGGTAAAGTCCCAGTTGTAGTTGAGTCCTTCACTCAGGAGGGGTGCCATATACCCATACCGTGTACCTGTTAGGTGGGGGCTTACCAAGCCCCCTCCCCCATCTCCCCTCCTCCCTTCTTTCTCCCTAGTAAAGTTACTCAAGAATGGAAAGAAAGGCAAGCATCACATGTACTCAGTACTAATTTGGAACTAGTAGATGAACAACTATAGGACCACCCGAGGGTGGCCGGCTCTATTAAACAACAAGCTCTCATGTGCACTAATGAAGTGAGAACTCGCTCATTATTGCTGGGAGGGCACTAAGCCACTCATGAGGGATCTGCCCCATGACTCAAACACCTCCCACCTGGCCCCACATTCAACACTGGGGATCAAGTTTCAACCTGAGATTCTGTGGGTCCAAACATCCAAACCATAGCACAGTCCTTACTTTATAGCAAGCAAACAGGAATAGAGGGAGGTGACTAGCCAAGGCCACAGAGCCGAGCTGGCACACAAGTCAAACCCTGGGCAGTAAGGCCTTAGCTGCTCCCTTTCCTTCCAAGGTAACCAAGAGGCTTCTCCTGGTGTTTTCTCTCTTTGCAGCTAAGAAAGTATATGGTATAGCCAAAGTGAGAGTCTACTCGGTTTTGTTGTTGTTGCCAAAAGGTGTAAACCCACATTAACTTTTTCCTCTCCTGGGCAAAATAGTGTCCATCCTTAGCACCCCAGACAAAGGCTACCTTTTGGGGAACTTCTTATTCCCTTCTATACAGAGTTCTTCCACTCTTAAACTCTCACGTCATTCTGTTTACAAATTCTATATTTGGATCAGGCCCACTCTGAACATTTAGGGCCTGACATCTAACAAAGGCTCCATAAATGCTAGCTGCAGGGAAAGCAGTAAGTTTCTGAGTTTCTGAAATAGACAGAAAGTATTTCAGAGGTTCAGAGAGCTGCAGAACCCACTGGATTTGGCTGCTCTGGGTTGCTCCTTCCTCCTATAGCTACAATGTGTCAAGGGACACATTCATATCTCAGTGGCAAAGAGGGAGGCCCAAAGCTCAGGGGCAAGGCTTGACAGATACTCACCAAGATCCTACACTATTCCCGGGCAATAAAACTTTCTGCTCCCCCATGTTCTGTGCTTTCTGAAAATCCTCCAGCCCATGGTCCTTTTTAGGTCTATTATGTCCGGTTCTGCATTTCTTTTTCCTGGAAAGGGCAAAGCTTGGTGCCTGGACAACACGTCCTATATTCTCTTTGAATTGAACTCAATTAAGTTAAATTAGTAGCACTTGCTACTTATTATCCCCCTTTTATTACATATTTTTAAATTCCCTTGCAATCCTTAAAATTATCCCACCAAGTAATTTTGTACCATTTTATATATGAGGGAAAAGAATTGATGAGGTTAAATAAGGTGCTGAAATACAGCCCCTAGAAAGAGCAAAGACTCAAATACAGGGCCTCTGACTCCCAACCTTATGTTTTCCCCACATATCTTATGCACAAATGTACTTAGTGCTTTGTAAAGAGCAGTAGCTTTTATTGGATGGAATGATGGAAGCCAGCAGCACAAATCACATGCAACAAACACCCTGAGGAGAGATTTAACGGGGAAGGAATGAGGAGTAGGGACTTTGTTATATTTACTTTCTGTATATTTACTGATAACCTGCTGGTGCCAGCGCACATTTAACCAATGATTGAAAAATAAAAATGTCAAATTCCAAAAGGACTCTGAACTTCCCCTATGAGCTTAATCCACTCTTGTTCTCTGCCTTCACAGATTCGTCTGTAAGTCACTCATTATTTAACTGTATATAAGGCATGGATGTTCACTTGTTCCACATTTTTATTGAAATTTCTCTGGGACAATTAGGGAAGAAAGGGAGAAACCCAGGAGCAGTTTTCCCAGCCAGCTCCAAGAACTTGACCCCTCAAGATATTGGGTTTAAATGCACAGCATTGTGAGGTGAGACTTAGCCATGCCTTTTACTGGCTGAGTGATGTGGGGAAATCACTCACCAGCTCAGAGCCTCAGTTCTGCAGGCTGTATAGGATCATAGGGGAATTCAAGCAGAAGTGTCTAGCACAGGGCTGGGTGTGGACAAAGCTCTCAGCACATGAGACTCTCCACAGGGTGATGATGTAAGTCCCCAAGCAGCCTCCCTCTTGCCAACACCACCAGGCACGCAGTTCACATAGGCATCTTGACCGCATTAGGCACCCCGTGATCTCCCCTGGTCACCTCAGAGAGGCTTCAAGGCAGGGTTACATTAGGACGAAGACAGTCTAATTCCTGCTTTTGTCTTTATCAGCTTGAGCAGCAACTAAGTCTTGGGGCACAAGGCAGTGACATTCCAATTCCCTGACAGGACCCTCTGGGACGGAATTCTTGGAAAGAGATGAGGATGGCCCCCACGCTTTTCCGCAGCTTTTTCTGCTTTCCTTGCATTTCCTTTATGGCAGTTGTTTCTGTTTCCAAGGCCTCCTCAGGAGAAGAGAGCTGCTTCTGTTTTCCGGCTTTTGTGATTTGATAAATAGTTGGGGCACCAGCTATTAGTGTGTAGTGGGGTCCCTGTGCCCCTCCTTGCCTAATACTTCTTGCCTCACAGGAAACCCTGATGAGGGAGGGGGAAATTCTCATCCCACAGAATCTTTTGGATGTAGGTGGGAAAACCCGATCTTGAGCTTTCAGCTTTTTCTCCCTCCAAAAAAGAGAACAAACTCTCCTCTCTGCTAGTCCTTGAGTAATCCCAGAACAACTTGAGTCTCATTTTCCCCATCTGCAACAAGAAAACAATAACAGCACCTACTTCTCAGGTTTGGGGTAAGGATGGAGTAATGTCCAAGAGGGTGCCTTGGGAAATGCGCTGCATGTGTCATTTATATTTGCACTAGGGCTTAAAAGTCCACCTTCAGTCAGGGACCATTCATGGAAACTGCTCTTTCCTGAATGGATCACCTCGGGCAAGTTAAATGAACTAAGACCCTTAGTTCATTTGTGAGAGGTCACATTGTGGTCTTTCAAAGGGTTGTGAGAATTGAAAGAACTGAGCCCGGGACTGTGCCTGCCAGGCACATACATGGCATTCAATAAGTGGTTCTCTCCCCCGCCTCGCATCATGTCTGGACCTCATTTCCCATCCCTGGATGGTAAGAATTTTCCAAATCTTCCCGATGCTCTGACCCCATAGCCTCATGCACTGGCCTCTGCCACAGCTCGGCAGACTGGGAGAAACTTAAGGAGCACAGACCCTGCGCCCAGCTCCGCGCACGCGCGCCGCGGCCGTCGCCGGAGCAGGGCCTGCTGGTTACCTTTCACCTAGTTCTCCGCAGCTCGCCGCGCTGGGTAACTCGAGGTCAGACTCGGAGCCGGCGCGCCTGCGCACTGCTTGCTGCCTGCAGCCGCAGGGTGTCCCGAGTGTTTATTTTTTTCTGGTTTCGGTTCCGCTCTCAATGAAGGGTGTGGGCTTTTAGGACTTGTCCTAATTTCTGGATCGGGCCGGGCTGAGTACAATTGCAGACCGGGCTAGGCTACCTGGGCCCTCTCAGCTGTCACCCTGCCCCAGACGCCCCCTTGCTTATCATTCCTCCCTGCCCCCATCCGTGCCCCACTCTCTTTTTTTCCACAACTGGCCTCTATTCTGTCGTGCCTATGGCTCCACATCCTTCCTTCACCCAAAAGGCAGATAAGAAAGGAGCTAGGCCGATTGGAGAAAGAGCCCTGGGCTTCAGGATGGGGCATGCGCCGCCGAAAGACCAAGTGGGCGCAAACCTAACGTCCTGTTCCTGCCAGGGCGGGCCGGGACCTCCGACCACGTTTGAAAAGAGAAGACGCACGTTTTCTGTTTTTTCTCTTCCCAAATGGCTACTTTGAAGATAGCTCCGGCTGCGGCAAGCCTCGGGGTTACTGTCGGACACCATGCGGGCGGGGCGGGGCGGGCGCTGGGCCAGGGAAGGGCTTCCTCGCCCTCAGAAACCACATTTGCAGAAATGCTTTTAAGCATCTGGAGAGGTTTTGAGCTCTCAGCCACAGCACCCTGGATGATGGTTTTCGGTGTCCTTGTTAGCTCCTCTGCTCCAGGGATCCTCCCTTTCTGTTTTGGGAACAGGAAAAACCGAGATTCCCGTAAAATACCTCTTCCCCGGATGCCCTATCCCTTTCTTCCTACGATTAGTCCTTGCTTTCCAGCAACAGCCCCAAATGAGTGTAGATGGGAGACTTTGGTTTATCCAGGCTCTGTCACCAACGGGTGATTTGGGATAAGGCTTTTATCTTCTCCAGGATCAATAGCTTCAACTGTAAAATGTGGCATTAGTCCCATCTCCAAGTCCTTAAGCATTGAAGTTAGATGACAAATTCTAAAAATTTTGAATTCCATAATGTCTTGTCTCCTCCATTTCAGATAGGGCCCACAGGAAAAATTACCATCAAAGTTAGAAGTTTGTTCCATGATCGCACATTTTGAGATTTTCTAGGTTTCTTTGAAAGGTTGTATAACTAACTGTTTCAAGACATTAACATTTAAGGTTAAGTATGTAGGTCATTTCCCCAAAGGACTAAGAGACTTGAGGGTGCACACCCCAAATTATATTTCTTTGACGCTGTCATTGGCCTCAGCACAGTGTATAATGCACCAATTAGCTAACCGATGTGGATTTATACTCAACAAATAAAATGACATCTGTGATTAGCAGGGGTGGGGATCCTATGCTTTTGTTTTAATATGAATAGATTTTTTAAAACACATGAACAGACAAATGTATCAGATGAGAAAAAAATGTGAAGGCTGAACATAGAGAAGCAATTTAGAGCAATGTTAATCTTATAAATCCTAAAGGAGTCTATACATCTTAGTAGAGATTAGTATAAAAACTGTACTGTACTTTTAAAAAATTTACTAATGCCTTTATGAGTGGAACAAAGATAAAGTACCAATACATACAGAACTTCTCTACCTTTACACCTTATGAAATCCTCATGATAATTCTAAGAGTCAAGTGAATACAAAATGATGGCTGACATTTTACAGAGGAAGAAATTGCAGCTAAGAGAAGTTGAGCATGTTATTCAAGGTCACACAGCTAGCACACAATAGAACTGAACCCAGGGTTTCTAAGACCAGACTTTCTGCGTAAAGAGAGTGCTTTCCAGTAATGGGTGTGTGTGTGTGTGTGTGTGTGTCAGAGGAGAAAGAGAGATTGGTAGAGGAGATGGGAAAGTCCTGGAGAGATCATATTTTTCTAGAGGTAGGGGAGAGGATGAGCATTTATAATTTTTATTATTACAGCTATTGAGATTTATTGTGTTTGAGGTACTGGATTAGCATCTTGCATGCATTGACTCCTTTAATTTTTCTAACAAAATTATGAATAATACTGTCTCTTTTACTGTAACCAAGGGGCTTCAAAAAGAGAAGTAAGTTATCTTATCTCACAGGCAGTGGTGAAGCAAGGATTCACCCTGATACCGACTCCTGAGTTTAAGAAGAACCTTTGTTTTAGGAGTTTCAATTGCCAAAAGCCCAGAATGAATCAGCACTGAAATTTGGTTCAAAGAGTGAAAAGGCATCAGTCTGTGTGACCAGAAATCCAGAGCAGTGGGTATTCCGGCTCTCCTGTGCACTGATCGGATCACACCCAGAAGGCTGGGTTCAGGCCTGGGCACCACATATGAGGACATGGCCACTTACCCTAAGATGACAGCCAGGAGCACAGCTGCCGATTGTCCAAGATGAGATGTTCAGAAGGAAGTTGTACTTGGCTCCTCTAATCTCTGTTACCACCTTGTGATGCTTCAGAGTCCTAAGGTCAAGCACAATATATGGGGCAACGTGATGTAGTGAAAACAGCAAGGGATTTGGAGTCAGACTGACGTAATTTCATGATCTTGACTCTGATCATCTCTTCCCACCTAAATCACCTTTGGTATATTCCTTTACTTCTCTAATCCTCAGCTTTCCTCATTTAAAAATGAGGAGAATCAGGCCTGCCTTGCAGCATTGCTGTGAAAACTAATTGACATAGTGTGTGTTTAATAACCATCCTGTTTCCTAGCCAAATATAAATACAGAATGAGAATGAGTTTAATCTTTGGCCAAAAATCTAATAAAGTTCTTAAAAGAATAATTCCATATCTTCAGCAAGGTCTTTGTGTGGCTCAAGTGGTAAACTGTATGGGTTAAGCCAGGTTTTTAAACAGTGGTAGGTAGGAGAGAATCATGAGTGTCCAAACTTTTTCCTTTTCTGCAGCATATTGGAAGAAGAGTTATCTTGGGCCATACATTAAATACAAAAACACTAATGAAAGCTGATGAGCAGAAAATGTTTGTGATACTTGACCCCACAGATAAGCAAATAGTCCTCAAATGATCTGCAGGCAGGGGCTGTGGGTCATAGGTTGGACACCTTGGAAGCCTTAATGGATTTGTCTGCCTTATAAAATAAGAATAAGGCGGGGCCTTAGACAATCTGGAAGTGAAGGCTTAAAGAGTTAAAATAGTAGGTGCTATGGTCTGAATGGGTGTGTCCCTTAAACTCCCAAATTCATATGTTGTAATTTCCAATGCAATAATGTTGAAAGGTGTGGACTTTGGGAGGTGATTAGGTCATGAAGGCAGAGTCTTCAGGAATGGGATTAGTGGCCTTATAAAGAGGCCTAAGGGAGCTCATTCATCCCTTCCATCACGTGAAGACACATAGAAGGTGCTGTGTATGAAACAGAGAATTCTTACCAGACACTTGCTAATTCTTTGATCTTGAACTTCCCAGTCTCTAGAACTGTGAGCAATAAATTTCTATTATTTATACATTACTTGCCTAAGGTATTTTGTTCTAGCATCCCTGAATGGACTGAGAAAGAAGAGAAAAGGAAGAGAGGGGAAAATTAAAGAATTCAACAGGAGGCCAGGTACTAAGATGTGGATATGGTCAGAGGCCTTATAAAGAACAGGGATGACTGATACTGAATTTGAAATTGGTTGGGTTCTTGTAATATAAACCTTTATTTTCACCGAAGGTTTAGTAAATGTTACTACACACATGAATGTCTTAACAAGTTTTGTGTATTGATATTAATTTGGGTTAGACCTTTGTGAGAGATGCATTATGGAGAACAGCAAAGCAATCCCCTTATAGAATCATTTTGAAGAAGCTAGTGTTGGGAGCTTGAACTAATCAAGAAATAGAAGGCACCTTTCAGAATTTAAAGAACTTGTGGAGAGATTATTAGGTTTAATATAATCCATGGAAAAGGAAGTCTAAACCACTTATTATCTCCCTCTAAGGGGTCATGATAGCTCTAGCTGATGCTGAATTTCAGATGTAAAGAACCTAGCATAAATTGAATTTATTTAGTCTTTAGACGGCTTTTCTGTGTGCCAGGAACTGTTCTAAGTACTTTACATATAGAGCACTTTTAATGCTCATTATATCTCTTTCTATACTATTACTACCCTATTCAAAGCATGCACACACTCAATCACAGAGAAGGTATCATAGTGGTGAAACCAGAATTCAAATACCAGCAAATCTATGCTCTAACTAGTAACAATTCTGATCTCTGTGACTATAACTGGCATTACTTTGCACAGGCTGCTTCCTCTCCTCTGAGTGAAGCACAATTCTAAGTTTATTGACCATTTGATGATGGGAGAGGTTCCCCCAGACCAGGAAGTTATGGGGGTGGGGGAGTGGAAAAGTAGATTCCGGCTTGGAGGCGTTCTGCCCATAGTTGGTGGGACATGTCTGGTGGTCAAGGAAGATTCCCCCTCTACCCTCGTTTGTTCCCCATGCTAGAAATTCTCTCAAAGGGACAACAGTGCAAAAAGTGATTGCTTTCCTGGCTAAGATGTTCTGATGGGGATAAAAGTAAACAGATATTTGAGGGAAGGCTACTTCGCATGGCTGGAGGGCAGTCCAGGGGGCTTAAGGGGACACTTTAGGGGTGCTACAGGAGATGACAGCTGCAGGGGAGCAGTAATGTCACCAAGGACACAAGGTCTCCTGAAGCCAAGGGAGGCAGAAGCTTAGTTACTGGTAGGACTGTGCTTCTCTTTCCCGCTTGTAGCCACCCACCCTCACTCCAGGTCCCCCAACTGACCTCAGAGGGGCTCTTCAGGCCTCTGAGAGATGTCAAGGGCCATGGAAATGGCTTGGAGAGAAAAACATTACTGAAGCTTAGGGGATGCTTAGCAGAGATGGGTCCTCCAAATATCCCTGTGTGGGAACTCTGGCCCTAGATTGATGTTTATTGGAAGACCCAGAGAAAGGTAGTCTGGAAAAGCGTACTAGCATATTCAAATTTGGGTACTGTTCTTAATTAATTTCTCTAAGCCTCCCTTTTCACAAGTTTAAAGTGAGGATAATGACACTTATCTCACAGGGTTATTTATAAAATTAAATAAGGTAATGCGGGTGAGCATGCTTCAAAACTAAAAAGGAATTACAGAAATGTTATTTGCATTGCTGAGAAAAACGATGTTGGGAACATTGTTCTGAATCAGTCAACTCAATTTCCCGCTACATTTGGAAGTAGAAATCCAACCCCACCCCTAAAGAGAAATCTGTGTCCCCTCATCAAAACAGAAAAGAGGAACACTTCAATTTGTCATTAGTTTGCGTCAGCCTATCACTATCATATGCCCATAATTTGTTATACTGGATCTTTCTGCTGCTCCACAAAACACAGAGAGAGCTGAGAAGAGCCAGCTGGCTGCTGGGGAAAGTGCTTTCTCATCTTTTAAAGTATCTTCCTCATCCATCAAAGGATTTACCAATGATTGGATGCTTTTCTCGTGAGCTCCCTCTCTTCTTCCCCTGGCCTGTCTCTCTATCCTCAAATTGTAAATAATTTCCCAGATATAGATTGCCTTCTCTTGGGCCCTTTTCCACTCACCCCATCAACTCCGTTTTAAGTACTGATACATTTTTCCTCTCTCTTTCTGGCATCCCCAAGCTCCCAAATAAAGATATTTAATAGCCATTCCCACTCTATAGCAAGAAATCAATGTGCCAAAGGAAAATATAGATTTTTGGGGGGCGGAACAAAAAGGTTCTAGGAAGCAGAACATCTGTCACCTTCATAAATTGTGCCAAAGCTTCTCATAAATGAGACAGTAAGAGTTCATTGGCATTTTCCCTTTGATCTTTTTTACTCCATAAACATCAAAGGCAAAAAGCTATGACGATTTGTTTTTTCATTTGAGAGATTCAGAGTTACCAAAGACGTTTATGAGAAATATAGGAATTTAAAAATCTACAACTTGGAAACATCAGTCATGAACGCAGTGGTATCAAAATGCAAATTAATTATAACCAGTGTCTAACGACTAGGGGCCTGAGGATGAGAGATTATCTTCTTAAAATGTAAAGTTGATATAAATCCAGACTATAAACTCATAAACCCACGAAGTAGTAAAAGTAGGTTATTTTGTTCTTGAACCTGCTGCTGCTTTGACTTCTATCGACTCCATTCTTCCCTCCCTAAGCAGATTTAATAAGAGCTTTGATTATCGAACACTCATTTTGCCATGAGCACTGGGCTAACATGTCCTGTACTTTTATCTCTTTTGATCCTCCTAATATTGGGGAAGTACCAGCCTTGAAGATGAGGAAGTGGAGGCGAGAGGCTGTTAGCCACTTAGCCCAACATCACCATGCTCAGAAGGAGCAGGGCTGTTTTGTGAATTCAGCTTGCCTGACTCCAAAGTTCATGCTCTGAGGCATTATTTAGAGTTCCTTCTCACATTGCTGACATTTTATTATCACTCAAATTTCCCCTCCATATTTGGTTTCTGTACTGCCTCCAATAAATCAGGTTTGTTTTTTTTTGATAGAGACTTAAGCTGTCCCCCTGGGTAGAGTGCTGTGGTGTCACAGTTCACAGCAACCTCCAACTCCTGGGCTCAAGCAATTCTCTTGCCTCAGCCTCCTAAGTAGCTGGGACTACAGGTGCCCGCCACAATGCCCGGCTATTTTTGGGTTGTAGTTGTCATTGTTGATTGGCAGGCCTGGGCTGAATTTGAACCCTCCAGCTCTGGTGTATGTGGCCGGCGCCTTAGCTGCTTGAGCTACAGGTACCACCAGAGTTTCCTCAGGCTTCACCCAAATCGGTTTTATAAATATTGCTTTCTTGAACAAAATGAATAGTTGTAATTATAAAACCAACAATAATGTCAGTTATCATTAGGGGCGTGTCTTGTCCCCCTGGGCTGGAATCTCACAAACATGGTTAAATTCTGGTCTGAAGAATCCCACACTCACATCCCTTCTTTGTTATCATGTGTTAGGAACTCAGGACAATATGTGGAGGAGGGGCATTGGACCGAGAGTCAAAAGTCCTGGAATTCCTTACTTGCAAAATTAAAATTGCCACTTTTCTGTTTACTTCACAGAGTAAGTGTGAGGATTAAATCCAATAATGCATATGATAGTGCTTTGGAAACTGGCACAGTGTCTACAAGGTCATTGCGAGCTATGTCAGTGTTTACTGCATGATCCTGCCAAGTCATCATCTCTGAAGCTCAGTTTCATCACCTGAAGTGGGAATCGTGGTTCCTACCACTCAAGGATGTGGGGATTAAGGGCTGCCTGGTACAGGGTAGCTGAATCTGTGCTTCACTGATACAATTTTAAGTTTGTTTTCAAGACTGCATTCTTTCTGAGTGCCTCTCTTTCTCCTCCCGCTCCTTGGTCTCCTTTGCTGGCAATTTCTTCCACATTCATCCCTGAGTAAGTCTGAGGGCTCAGCTAGCTCTCTAGCCTGTCCCCCCATCCACTTCCTTGGGGAGCTCACCGCACACAGAACTTCAACCAGTGCTTCAGCTAGAACACTCTAGAATACTCCCACATGTCTAGTCTGTGCCACCAACTCCCCAATTTCTAACCTTTCTAAGATCTTCTAGTCCTGTACTGAGGATCTTGTTAAAATCCAGCTTCTGAT
Organism: Galagoides demidoff; assembly: GCA_963574575.1. Lineage (NCBI taxonomy): Eukaryota > Metazoa > Chordata > Mammalia > Primates > Galagidae > Galagoides > Galagoides demidoff. Next base: position 31,905 of record CAUYQV010092381.1, read on the forward strand.
TTAGCAAGGGTTTTTACAATTCTAACCAGCTTGCAGGTGGTGTTGATGCTGCTGGTCCATGGACCACACTTTGAGAAGTCAGAATCTGGCCCAGGTGTCCTCAAACTACAGCTGGCAGGCCACATGCTGCCTGCCTAGGACATTTATCCAGCCCACTGGTGTTTTTGCCACCGCTGCCTGTCCTGCTTAGCAGCCGACTTGTCCTGGAGCCTGAAGTCTGGCCCTCCAACGGTCTGAGGGACAGTGAACTGGCCCCCTGTTTAAAAAGTTTGACAACCCCTGAAATCAGGTGACTGGCATCACTCCGATCCAGAGTTTCCCAGGATTTTTCAGTAGGGCTTTCATGACTTTCTGGTCCCTATGTGACCAGAAGTTACCACCTGCCTCCTAATTCTACCCCTTTCTCAATGGCAATAGAGGCTCCTCTGCCCCTATTTTTAGTACCTGAATGCCAGGAACAAACACAAACTATTCTAGCCTTCATTCCGCTAGGAATAGCCATGCGACTGCATTTTGGACATAAACAGAAGTGGTTTGTGATACTTTCAGGGCCCTTTCCCTCTCCCTTCCTCCTTCCTGTTGGCTGCAATGTGGTCACCGTGAGGGAAGCTCAGCAGTCACCTTAAGCTGAGAGGCAGCTATGGCAGGCAGAACAACTGAGAGCTCCAGGCTTCTTTCATGTGAGAGGGAAATAAGAGGCAGGCTTTCTCACCGAAACCACTGAAACTTGGGATTTCACTCCATTTCTCACAGTTTAATCCTCACTCATACATGTTGCTCACTGCCCAACTCCCCTCCACGCCCACGGAGGCGGCCTGTAACTCAGCTCGGCCACCGACACTCTGTGCAAGTCTCCTAGGGAGATCCCCCAAACTCTTGCTTTCCTGATATTTGGGCTGTGGCTTTCCTTCTAAGCATTTTTCCTTTTTATGTCTGAAACAAAGAGGGGAGGCGGGAGGTAGAGCCCCCACATGAAATCCTGAACCGGAGGCCACATGTGGAGTCTGCTGAAGCAAAAAGACATGATGTATTAGTTTGCTTCCTGCTTTAGTAAAATACCACAGGCTGGTGGCTTAAACATCTCCAGTTCTGAAGACCGGAAGTCGCAGGTTGAGATGTGGACACATGTGGTTCCTTTGGAGGCCTGTGGCGTTGGCTCACAGGTGCCCATCTGTTCATGGCATCGTCCTCACATCATCTTTCCTCTGGAGTCTCTGGGTCCAGGTTTCCTTGTCTCATAGGGATGCCAGTCAGACTGGTCTAGGGCCCACACCCACAGCCTTATTTTAATTACTGCTTTAAAAGCTCCACGTCTTAATGCCGTCACTTTCTGAAGTCCTGGTTTAGGACATCAACATGCGAGTTTGGAGGAGGGAGGCACAATCCAGCCCATCACACAAAGAGAACCCGAGGACCTGATGGCATCATTGAAGCCTCCGCACCATCCCACCTCTAAGGCTCTGGTTCCATAAAGCAAGAGGCTTGCGTTTGGTTAAGGCTTTACCATCAGGTTTTTGTTCAGGGCAGCCAAATATAATTCTTAACCTTAACCGATACAAAGAAGTTCACTTCATGTATCTATTTTGGTTTGCCTCTGTCTTTCTTTGAGCTCTTTATGGACTGGGGCTTTGTGTTTCATTAGAACAGGTTCTTAGACTACGGGCTGGTTTGTATATAGGTGATGATAGATAAGTGTTTTGGCCAATTAATTAACTAAAATTTGGCCTTTAAAATGGTAATTTCTTGAGACCATCTCACATCTATTGAGTTCAATGGCTCTAAAACTCTGACACAAGAGAATCTAATTTTTACTCTAATCTGACTTTCAAAAAGTTTCTGTGGTAAAGAA
>CAUYQV010092382.1:0-10325 GCA_963574575.1 Galagoides demidoff
GGCGCCTGTGGTCCCAGCTACTTGGGAGGCAGAGGCAGGAGACTCGCTTGAGCCCAGGAGTTGGAGGTTGCTATGAGCTGTGATGCCATGGCACTCTACCCAGGAGGATAGCTTGAGGCTCCGTCTCAAAAAAAAAAAGAACCCAATGCTGGGCCGGTGACCACTGTATCACATAAATGCAGTCCACTTCTCTGCTTCTTGGTTTTCTTTCCCAAAATATATATAACATAGGTTCGTGTCATTCACTCATGTCAATATACGTGACATTGGTTCATTCATTCAACAAAGATTTATGGAGCTTATTCTGTGCCTGGCACCCATGAAAAGTGCTGGAGCTACAGTGGAGAACAAAAGACATGAGATTCCTGTTCTCATAGAATTTGAATTCTGGTGGCCATGGAAATGCCGCAGAGGCAAAAACTCTGTACCAGCCAAATGCAATACAAATATCTGCTTATGGAGACATTCTTTTTTCCTCCATCTGTAAAACCAAAGCTACTGCATGTCAACACTGTGTATTGGTGATTATTCTATGACACCTTGGCAGCAAATAACAGCAACCTCCATGACGGCAAGATATGGCTTCAAGTTGGTGTGTCCCCAGGGCTCAGGATGATGGGGTGGCTTCTCTGGCCCTGTGCCCCAGAGGCTTCTCTGGGCCATTAGGCCTCAGAGTCCCTAGGCTTTTTTCTTTTCCAATGGCCTTTCAGATGGGGCAGGTCATTGTGGATGTAGAATAAAATGATGACAATGGTCATTGAATTGATATTTTCCTACCAGTACTAACAGCGGGCAAATCTGTTGAAAAGATATTTTATTTATTTATTTTTATTATTAAATCATAATTGTATAGATTGAAGCATTTATGGGATACAATGTGCTGATTTTATATACATTTTGGAATGCTTACATCAAACTGGTTCACATAGCCTTCACCTCACTTACTTAATTTTTGTGTTAAGACATTTATACGCTACACTTAATAGATCTGACATGTACCCCTGCAGTAGGCACCATAGGTGTGGTTCCATTGTTTACCCTCTCTCCATCCACCCTGCCCCCACCCCCCCTTCCCTCCTTAATCCTGGGCTATAGTTGTGTTTTATCTTTCATATGAAAGTGTGGGTGATTATAAATTGGTTTCATAACAGTACTGAGTACAATGGATACTTTTTCTTACATTCTTGAGATACTTTACTAAGAAGAATATGTTCCAGCTCCATCCATGTAAACATAAAAGAGGTAAAGTCTCCATCTTTTTTGGAAAAGATATTTTATAAAATATTAATGATTTAAACTATTCAGTCTTGAGTTTACAGACATTTGCAGACAGAACACTTTATGTTAAATCTCAATCGATTTATGACTAGGGTCAGCAACCCCTGAAAGTTGAATTAGGCCCTTTGGTGGATTTCATTTGGTGTAGTTTCAAATATAGCTTGCTGGTTATAAAAGAAGCCACCCCATTTTCACTCTCAGTTGGAATTCAGGTATTTTTCTGGCTTCTCCCTTGGCTCTGAAGTCTCAAAGATACTCTATTACCTTGAATAATTGAGAGCTTACTATTTAGGAAGTTTGGGGATTATCATGAATAACCCACAACCATCCTCCTTATTGCAGGTCCACACCTACTAACTAACATCAGGTACAGGCAAAAGGCCCTGTTGGGAGGGGCCCTGAGTACAGATTAGGGATCTGGGTTTAGTCATCCTTTGGGTGAGTCAGGTTTCCATGTAGTATGAGGGGTGTGTATGTGTCAGAAAAGGAGGGCTCAGTGATTGCCAGCAGTCTTTCATTCTTTCACCACCTCTGTTAAAAGAGGCAGAAAAGGGCTAGGCGGGGTGGCTCATGCCTGTAATCCTAACATTCTGAGAGGCCCTGGCAGGTGTATTGCCTGAGTTCAGGAGTTTGAGACCAGCCTGAACAAGAGTGAGGTCCCATCTCTACTAAAAACAGAAAAGAAAGCTGGGTGTTGTGGTGGGTGCCTGAAGTCCCAGCTACTTGGGAGGCTGAGTCAAGATGCTCACTTGAGTCCACGAGGTTGAGGTTGTTGTGAGCTATGTTGCCACAGCACTCTACCCAGGTGACAGAGTGAGACTCTATCTCACAAAAGAAAAAAAAAAAGAAGCATAAAAGGACTAAGTGAGGAGGACGAGTCAAACCTCAGGCTGGTCATTCCAGAGAAGATGGCTTCTGAGAGAGAAAGAAGAAAAAAGAGAGGTAGGGATAGTAGATGCATGTATAACTCCTCCCACTTCTGCCCCAAACTTTTCAATCACTTTCTAAAGGCTATTTGGTTTTTCCCCTTTCAGCATTTATTTTTAGGTTAAACCTGTGCACCAAAGGTATTTTTTAAAACACCTTACCAAGTAAGGTCTAAATTTGGGGTCTTAATTACTGGACTTTTGAGGCTTCAAAGTCATTCATTCAGCTTCTTGGTATTGTCACTTGGAAAGTATTTATGGAGTAGCTACCACTGGGGTTACAACAGAGAAAGGTTTACCTCCCTATCTTGGAGAGGACCTTACAAGCTAGAGTGAAGTTAAGAAACTATTGTAGAATGTGTTGGAAGAGCCATGACAGAGGACTCGTAATGTGTTATGGGTATACAAGGTAGAAAGTGGGCCATGCATACCACACTGGAGATCAGAGGATGTGGCTCTGAAGCACAGCCCTGAGGGACATGGAAGTAAGCAATGAGGGTGGGAGATGGCTGTCTCGGTTGGTTCCCATCCCTGCAGTTTGTAATTTTGGAGGGCATCAGGACAAAAAAAAACAAAAAAAAGGTCTTCCTTGAAGGTAGATGGCATGGAGTAGGCAAGTATGACCTCTGACCAAGGGCTGGCCTGGAGTAATCAGCATAGCTCAGAGAAAGCCAAAGTTGTTTTCAGTCAAAAGTAGCTTGTCATGCATACCACAGTGTATGACCATGACTTTGGAACCACAAGTCAAGAAACAAGTAAGTCAAGTAACTACCTTATTTCCTTTTCTTGACTCAGCAAATTAAAAGTCATACCAGAAATAAAGGAAGAGTTAATAGTTCTGAAAAGATGAATGCTAAGAATTTCCTTTTTATGGCTCAGCACCCACAGCACAATGGTTACAGTGCCAGCCACATACACCGAGGGTGGCAGGTTCGAGCCCGGCCCGGCCAGCTAACCAACAATGACAACTGCAACAAAAAATGGCCAGGCATTGTGGCACATGCCTGTGGTCCCAGCTGCTTGGAAGGCTGAGGCAAGAGAATAACTTGAGCCCAGGAGTTGGAGGTTGCTGTGAGCTGTGACACCATGGCACTTGACCCAGGGTGACAGCTTGAGACTCTGTCTCAAATTAAAAAAAAAAAAAGAAAGAAAGAAAGAAAAAGAAGAATTTCCCTTTTATTATTATTGTTAAGAACAACACCACTTGTCTGTGCTAAGTAACTGCTTAGAATCTCCCTGCCTAAAACTGTTTTGAGTAATACTGTCTAGAAAGATCCAAAAATGTCAAGGCAGAGAAAGCTGAATTTCTTTTTCTTTTCTTTTTTTTTTTTTTAGAGACAGAGTCTCACTTTGTCACCCTCGGTAGAGTACCTTGGTGTCACAGCTCATGGCAACCTCCAGTTCTTGGGCTTAGGCAATTCTCTTGCCTCAGCCTCCCAAGTAGCTGGGACTACAGGCACTCGCCACAACACCCAGCTATTTTTTTGTTGCAGTTTGGCCGGGGCCAGGTTCGAACCTGCCACCCTCAGTATATGGGTCCAGAACCCTACTCACTGAGCCACAGACGCCGCCTGAGAAAGCTGAATATCTTGTGAGAATTGGGGTTTGGGTGAGGGCATTGGAAATGACACACTTGGTACTGGTAGAAGAAGAATCTTTTCATGAAGAGGAAGACTTGTGGAATCAGAAATGAAATTCAGGAGCAGCCCTGGATTAGGAAACAGAAGTCGTAAGTTCTTGGAAATGGTTCTAGTTCTGATGAGTTGCAGTTCTAGCCCAGGAGTTTAAGACTCCACAGGTATAAAACATAGTGAACCAGGTTCTGTGTATACCTTCCTTAAAAATTTATTGAGCACCTACTATGCATTAATACCACCCTAGATGTAGGGAATGTAAAAAATTACAGGAATTGGTTCTTGGTCTTGCTCAGGAATCTCCTTGATTAGAGAGTAGAGATGGAAGGAGGATAGCTCACAGTCCAGTGGAAGAAGATGGACAAATGTTAGAAATCCCTGGGAAGGCCAAAGTGCTCTCGGAAACCTAGAGGAACAGAGAAGAGAGACAACTGGGGAGCCCCACAGGCAGACAATAACATGGAAAATTTGCTGAGCAGATGGATTAATATTTCTAAGGTACTCGTAAAATCTTATGCTCTAAGCAAATGTATATGACAGTGCTTTATATCCTAGTTTCCTGAATGTAGCATTTGTTTCCACTTTTATGAATGTTACACTATGAAGGAAGGAAATGGAATTTGGGAATTTTCACAGAATTCTTTTTTATTAATTTCTCATTTTGTCGGTATTAGCATCTAGAAGGCAGAAAGATAAAACGATCACTTAAAAAAAAAACCTTTTATCCTAAATATTCAACTATGCATAAACATAGAGAAAAAAATTAAAACAAACCCTTTAGGTATCCCCTGATTGTTTCCCCCCTACTCCATCATACACAATTTTTGTTTTTCCCTGAAATATTTTAAAGTGAATTTCAGGGATCATTTCATTTCATCCATAAATATTTTAGTAAGAATCTCTATGAGAGAAGAACTTTTTAAAAACAAGACTAGAATGCCATTGTCATGTGCTGTAATACCCAGGACTTATTAAAATTGCCCAAATTAGCTCAAATAATATTTTGTAGTTGTTTTATTCAAATCAGGACACAAATAAGACTACACATGGTATTTTATTGAAAGAACCCTTAAGTCTTTTTTACTCTACAACAATTCTTCTCCCTTCCCCATTTTTATGCCGTTCACATGAGCAGGGAGGAAAAAGAGTCATTTGACCTGCAGAATATCTCATACTCGAGATCAGGCTTGTTTCTTCCTGGTGTCATTTAACTTGTTCTTCTATTTCCTATAAACTGGATTTAATCTCTGTTAAAATGGGGGGCTTTTTTGGCTAGAATACTTCAAAGGAGATGCTATGTACATCAAGGGGGACATATCTGATTATTGCACTGTTAGAGATGTAAAAATCAAGCAGTGGATTCTAGGGTTGTCAGCCTGATCCATCCATGATAAGCAAGTCCCTGTCATCTTTTCCCTTAATGGTAATTAATAACCATTGACTAGATTCAGTATTTCATTACATGTTGCAAAGTGGTGATTGTCTAATTCTATCATTCCTTGTGCCTTTATTAGTTGGAATTATTATGGAAAGAACTCATCATCTCATTGGTTACTCAGAAGTACAGTTCATACAGGAAAGGCAGGATACGTGCTTGATTCTTTCCCCACATTCATCCATTTCCAACTCATTTTAATTGATTATAGTCATTGTTTTTTGATGCTCAAATTGTCCCCTCCTTGACTAGTGGAAGCCCCTTCAAGATGGCTTCTGTGTCATTTTTGCCTTGACCCCGGTAGTCTGTGATACCTCTCTTGCTGTTGGGTACTGCAAGCACCCACAGCTTCTTTTTGATGCCTTAACTAGACACGGAAAATCCTTGCCGCATTCCCACCACTAGCGCCACCTTTTTATCTATTCATGGCAATAAGGTTTATATTAGTTGTATCAATTAGGAATGCTTTCAGCTTTAAGTAAGCATAATGAACAGTTTTCCACTTATTCACAGGACAAAATGTCTGGAGCAGGCAGCTGTTAGCATTTGTTCAGCAACTCATGAGGTCCAGAGTTGGCGTTGCTGTGATTCTCCTGGCCTCTTTGTCATGGCTTCAAGATGGCAGCTTCTGTTCCAGGCATCATGCCCACGGTCAGGGCAAGAGGACAGCGGAAGGCCAGAGTCAGCTGCAGCTGTCCCTTTGTATGAGAAAAACAAAAGCTTTCCCAAAACTGCCTCCCTCAACCCACAGCTGAGTTCCACCTGGATCTATTGGCCATAGTCAGATTATGTGGCCACCTCTACTTGCAAAGGAGGCTGGGAACATGAGCAGTTAATTGTGCTGGTCCTTATAATCCAGGGAAGGGAGTAGGGGTTGAGAGTGCATATGTGCCTACTATTCCTGGGAGTGGGGTCTTGAGTCCTGAATCAACTTTTCTTTATTCCTGTTTTTATTGTTATTTTTTATTTTTATATGTCTAACACGCCCTGATTTCAAAGCAGAGTGGGAAAGTAAAAAAAGAATTGCGAACTGAGAATATGTAAAGCTTTATTTGCAAGGCTGCCTTACTAAGGAAGTAAGTGTTTTGACATTCATGCCCTGATGCTTTGGCTCAGCTCTGCTCAGCTATCATAGGCCAACTCCAGCTTCAGGGTCTGTGCTGCTGAGTGTCCTGTCCCTCTCCTGTTTCTAAGACAGACCAGTCTCACCTTCATCAAGACAGATAACTTCATTTGAGCTGTAGTGATTCCTCATGATGGCAGAGCACCTTGAGGCCACAGTTTCACAAGAGGCTGCTCAACATTCACACTGCTATAGCAAAGAATGGCACTAATAGTCAGCCAGCTCTCTGTACTGATGTTAAAACACTGAGCTTAGCAGGGCACCTGTAGCTCAATAGGTAGGGCGCTGGCCACATATACCAGGACTGGCGGATTCCAGCCCAACCTGGGCTTGCTAAACAACAATGACAACTACAAAAAAAAAAAAAGCCAGGCATCGTGGTGGGCACCTGTAGTCCCAGCCACTCTGGAGGCTGAGGCAAGAGAATAACTTAAGCCCAAGAGTTTGAGGTTGCTGTGAGCTGTGATACCACAGCACTCTACCGAGGACAACATAGTAAGACTATGTCTCAAAAAAACGAAAAAACACTGAGTTTGTTCTGCTCTGAATGGTAAACAGCCCCTGCCTGGAGCCCCCAAGTCCTGCTTTCTTGGTCATCCTTCTTCTTCTCTGAGGAATGCAGTCCAAGCCCTCCTCCCAATCTGACAACTGAGGGCTAAAGCCTGGCCTAGCTGAGGTCCTATGATGCTATTCCAGCCAGCACCTGGGCTATTAATCTGCGTCCATTCATTTAGTGGTTAAATGGTTCTGACTTTTAAATATAGGAAACCTCCACAGCCGACCATCTCCCTATACTGACCACTCAAGATGACCTAATTTTCATTGACTGAACATGCACCATGTGTACATACCAGATAGAACACCTAGTTCCTTACGTTAACCATCTTCATATGTTGAGGAGTTTATTACCATCCCTTGGGTGGTCAACTTACAGAGGTTCTACTGTATTTCAAATGTTGCCCATTGGAAAGAATACTTGTCACTATTATTATTGCTCATTTCTATTGACTATCCATGGCTGAAGGGCAAGTAGGTAATGACAACTCATTCAAGAAATGGAGGTGGATAATTCTCTCACTGATAGTCTTGGTTTCCTCAAGATTTCTTAGTAAGTTTCTTAGAAAATTTGAGGCTCCTCTGATGCTGTTTTTTGCTCCTCAAATATTCATGAAAGAAGCCAGACACAAAATCCCCTCTGCAGGATTCATTTATATGAAATTGAAGATGAGACCCTGGGTGAGGGGTACTGACAAGGATGAAGCACAAGAGGGTTTCTTAGGTGCGCTCTTCGTCTTTCTTATGGTCTGAGTGTTGAGAATGCTAGTCACTTAACCCAGAAGCAGCTTCCTCTTTTCTCCTTTTTATCAGAACCTGATTTCTTTGTTGGGGGTAGGTTGACTTGTGATAAGCTGAAAACTACACTTCCCACCTCCTTTGAAACTAGGACTGGGCCAGTGAAATGTAAGTGATAGTCTTTGATGAGACATCCAAGAAATATCCTTTAGGTGGACAGCTTTGTGGGCTGTGCCCTTCACCTCTCCCTAAGTACAATGACTGATACATTGCCATGAGCCTTGGTTATACGTGAAAAATCTGGCTCACGTGAAAAATCTGTTGCCTGTTTAACAAACCCAGACTGCACTTACTAGCAGTCGGGAATGTGCTGATCAGGTGTTACAGATTCAGATGCCCCAAAGCCAGACCTGTAATTGGAGATGTAGGCCTGGGGTTAAAGACAAAAGTAGATGAACTAGGGGACCTAGACACTGGCACACAAGGAAGATGAGAAGACGTTAGATGTTAGAATTCAAATCCCAAGTTGCAAGATCTTACAATTTTTCAAGAGAACCCAGAAATCTCGATTTTATTTTTTAAAATTAACTTTGCCAGAAGGCAGGACTTCTAGCTATAGTCAAGAAAAACTGGACAAAGTTGTAGTATTAATTTTCTATTGCTCCATAATAAATCACCATAAACTCAGAAGCTTAAATAGCACAAATATATTACCTGATAGATTTGTAGTTCTCTAGGTCGGAAGTCTAGGTAGCCTTGACTGGGTTCTCTGCTGAGAGCCTCACAAGCTGAAATCAAAGTGTTAGCCAGATTGGAATCTTTTCTGGAGGCTCTGAGGAAGAATCTGCTTCATTCGGGTTGTTGAAAGAATTCTGTGCCTTGGAGCTGCAGGACTGATGTTCTGTATCCTAGTTGTTGGCTAGGGATCATGAAGCTTCTAGAGGAGTGTTTTTCAACCTTTTTTATTTCACAGCACACTTAAATAAACTTATAGTTAAATTTAATGAATCTATAGTTAGACTTTGTGGCATACTTAAATTATGTTGATTTTAAAAAGAGTGAAAAAAGAATATACTTACTATACTTTGAACTTATTTTGAAAATTATTTAATGAACGATCTTTAAAAATTTTCACAGCACACCTAAGATCTTCTCATGGCACACCAGTGCACACTGGTTGAAAAATCACTGTTCTAGAAGTTTCATTCTGGTCCTTCTTGTGTGGCCCTCCATTTTCACAGCCATTGATGGAATATCAAATTCTTCTTATGCTTTGAATCTCTCTGACTTCCCCCTTCGGCTTATCAGTTGGAGAATTCTCTGCTTTTAAAGAGTTCACATTATTATAGTAGGCCCACCAGATTTCTCTTTTACTATATAACATAGGCATACCTCATTTTATAGCATTTTGCTTTATAGAGTGTTGCAGAGAGTGGATTTTTAAAAACTTTTTATAAATTCAAGATTTGTGGCAATACTGTAGTGAGCAAGTCTGTTAGCACCATTTTCTAACAATACATGTTCACCTTGTGTCTCTGTTACATTTTGGTAATTCCAAACTTTTTCATTATTATTATAATATCTGCTATGGTGATCAGTGATTAGTAATCTTTGATGTTATATTGTATTTGTTTTGAGGAGCTATGCACCATGCTCCTATGAGACAGCAAACTTTATTGATAAATACTGTACGTCTTCTGACTGCTCTACTGGCCAACCATTCCCCTGTATCTCTCCCTCTCCTCTGGCCTCCCTGTTCCCTGAGATACAAATTAAACTCAAAACAAACAGAAGACAGGAAATAATAAGTATCAGAACAGATATCAATAAAAACACAAATAATGGAGAAAATCAGAAAAACCTAAAGTTGATTCTTAGAAAAGATTTACAAAATTTTTAAACCTTTAGCTAAACTGACCATGTAAAAGGAATGAAAGAAGTGACATCACTACCAACCCAACAGAAAGTAAAAGGCTTGTAAGGAAATGTTATGAACAACTTATGGCAAAAATTAGACATCTTAAAGAGATAAATTCTTAAAAATAGTAATTATCAAATCTAATTCAAGAAGAAATAGAAAATTTGAATAGGTATACAAGAAATTAAATTAGTAATGAAAACCCTTTCTATAAAGTCTAGGCACAGATGGTTTTACTAGTGAATTTCAACAAATGTTTCAGAAGAAATAATGACAAACATTCAAAAACTTTTTTAGGAAATACAGAAGGAAAATACATTTCCCTTTGCTCATTCTGTGAGGCCAAATAGAGACATTGCAAGATATCACATGAATATAAATACAAAATTTCTTCACAAAGTATTAGCAAAACAAATCCAGCAAAATATAAGATGACCAAATTGAATTTATTTCAATAACACAAGGTTGCTTTAGCATATAAATATTAAAAAATAAGATATAGCATATTAATAAACTAAAGTACAGAATCTACAGGGTCATGTCAATACATACAGGGAAAATAAAAACATTTGACAAAACTTAATACTCATTCATGATAAAACTCTCAACAAACTATGAATATGAGGGGACTTCACAAATAAAAGGCATCTATGATAAACATATAGCAAACATCAAAATAATGAAAGATTGAAGGTATCTAGCTAGCCAATAAAGCAAT
>CAUYQV010092385.1:0-12267 GCA_963574575.1 Galagoides demidoff
CCTCAATTCCTAGGAAACTGAGCATCAAAAAGAAGGAATACAGCCACGTACACCTAAGGTGGTGGGTTCGAATCCCCAGCCCGGGCCCGCCAAACAACAATGATGGCTGCAACCAAAAAAAAAAATGGCCGGGCGTTGTGGCAGGCGCCTGTGGTCCCAGCTACTCGGGAGGCGGAGGCAGGAGACTCGCTTGAGCCCAGGAGTTGGAGGTTGCTATGAGCTGTGATGCCATGGCACTCTACCCAGGGGGTTTGCTTGAGGCTCCGTCTCAAAAAAAAAAAAAAAAGAAGGAATAAATAAATATATGTTGTTGAAAGCAGAAAGGAAATGGGGGTCTTCCCGTCATCTGACCTTTTACAGCCTCAAAGGACGCTGCCTGGGAATCTAGTTTCCACCAAGTCCCCCTATTACATTTCTCATGGCTCTTGGTTAGAAATGTAGACATGTTTTCTCCTAGAAACCTTAAGTCTGGATTTGGGGTGTTATAAAATATTTAGTTCACATTAAACTTTATACTCATACAAATTGGTAAGGGCATTTAGCATTTAAACCCAAGCAAACAAGAAATAAACAAAAAGACTAACATGTAGGGTAGGAATCCATGAGTCAGAGAAGGTAACATACATTTGTTCAGTCTGCAGTTTCCCCCAGCATGCATGTTGGAAACCTGAATTCTTACTGAACTATTATATTTTTTCCAACACTCTGTAATTCTCAGTTTTGCCTCCTGGTTTCTTAACTATGTAACTTCCTCTGCATACCAGCTGTTTTTCTCTTATAACTGTAGGCCCTCACTCTTGCCTATGCAGGCAAGAAAAGGAAGTTCTTGCCTGGACTTAGCCTTCTTTTCAATATTATGACCTCTAGTTTCTTCTTCTCCATGTGCATCTCCTGAGCTATCACCTATCTCAAATACAAATGTAAATCTTCACTTGCCTACATGAGACCTTGAATGGCTCTGTTTTCTACATGAGCTCCAGTCCATCGTGAGATATGAGGCTTGCTCTGAGACCGCCCAGCTTCTTCCAATCCCCTATTTCTCATCATTTCTTTCTCTCTGGTCACTGTAACTAATTTGTAGCCTCGTGCATAAGCATGAGTGAGCACGCACACATACACGTAATGGTTTCTGGGCTCCTGTGGGATTTTCCTCCGTGCTATCCATAGGACCTTAAATGTGTCTGCCTTTCTCTTCCTCATCCTTCTACTCCTGCGTAACTTTTCTGGCTAATTCTTACTCTCTCTTCAAAACTCACAACTGTAGCACTTTCAACAGGAAGCTCCCCTGCTCTTCAGCCACCAGGCTAATTACCTCATTAACCATTTTTGCCAGAGTTTCCTAATTTTGTCTTTATAGATTTGTATGACCTGCAAAATTACAAACTCCTTATAGACCCTGAGTACATTTTAAGTATGTTTTTATCCTCAGTAACCTGTGCCATGTTGGTAACATATGAATTTGTTGGATACTGATTTTGTAATACACGAAAGCATATCTGAAAAGGTCTGTTCTTTAAAGACTATTGATATTCATGGACAAATTGTAAATAAACATTCAGTATTGGCTTCTGAGATTTCCCTCATCCTTACTCACTGATTACACAGTTTGACCCATTTTAAATACTACATAGTATGATACCCTCTTATCATTCATTTATTTGACAGTTCAGCGTCTCCTATGTGTTAGGAATCAGGTCAGAGCCAGTGTAACTACAGACAAAAGTAATTAACGAAAAAAAAGGCATATAAGTACAGGATGAAGAAAGTTCTGGGAAAGCAATGTGAGTGGAGCTATGAGAGCGGAGATAGGAGGTCCTGCTGTGGCTCAGAGTAGCAGGAGAGTCCTCCGTGGGAGAGCTGGGAGCAGAGGGACAGGGATGTGCAGTTGACTAGATGAAGCGGGAAGGAAGACGATCCAAGGTAATGGGAGAGTCCACATAGCAAGGGGATGCTGGCTCGCTTAAAGGATGGAGAGAAGCCAGAAGGGCTAAAGCGCAGAGATAGAGTCGTGGGAGAGAAAGCTGTGGCGATTTGGAAGAAGGAGGTTTGGCAAGGGGGCAATAGTGGGGGAGGCAAACGACTGCATGACTAGTGGGAGATCTCACAGTTCCACAGTGATGGGGAGAAGTACGTGGTGCAGCTTGCTGGGTGTGAGCCATGATTTACGGAGCAGGTAGAGCCTTTCTCGAGGAGGAGACGAATCCATGTGGACGCGCTTCTGTGAGGGACCCACTGAGAGGAAAGGTCCACGCTCTCAACTGTAGTTTTAGGTGAATTTTGGCACCTGAGTTCTATCAGGTGTCACGTTCAGAGTCACAGGTGTGGACAATATCGTGGAGGGCGTGGAGAAAAGAGATGGAACTCACAGCCAAATCACAAAAAATTCTAACATGTGTAACTTTTCACAGACGAGAGAGAAAAGAGGTCACCTTCAATTTGTTTCCAAGCATGTATTTTTATTATATAGTAACTTTGTTGGAAAAAAAATAAAGAAAACATTGTTTTTTAAATGTAGGTCACATTTCCAAAATAATGCAGCAGCCAAAATGGAATTCTATATGTATTATATATATATCTGAATGAATGAATTGCACTGAGTATGTATCACCACTTAACAGATAACTGCAAATTCTACTCGAGAAATGAAGAGTATATTTCCATACGTGGTGCCATGTTTAAATATATATCTTTACTCTTGGAGAGAAGTGAATGATCATTTTGCGTAAATGTTTTGCTGTTAATTCTCAGTCCCTCCGTCTGAATTAAGTATAGTCCAGGGGTCATCACCCCAGACAGATCATGACGACTCATTGTGAGGATTAATTACAAAAGTAATCATGTCTGTTATCTAATTATTCAACTCTTAATTGCAACTCTGCTGGCCCAATTAGTCCAGAACACAAGGCTAATGTTAGGGACGGGTGGATACTCAGCACCTATGCCTAAGTGAGAGGCATCTGTTGCCAAGAGGTAAAATGATGGAAAACGTCCCCTCACTAGCTGTGAAGTTAGTTAGCAAGCGTTAGAAAAGCAGCCCGAGCAGCGCCGAGACGCAGCTCGCAGAGCCTGGTGGCAGGTAGGGGAGGCTGTGCCCTCCTGCTCTGGAGGAATTGGCTGTTCCCTGGGCGCCGTGCAGATCACAAGTCATTGCTTGTTTCACGACAGGGTACTACCAAACAGAAAAGACAGCTCTACTACTCCTTTTCCATTCTTTTTCTTTCCCGAGTAGATAATGTTACACAAAGAAATATGCTCGCTACCAATTTTAAACAAATAAATATGTTTTTATAAGTTTATAAGAATCATTGATGGCTTCTATCATTTACTTGATCAATGTTATGCCTAATACAAGAAATATAATTGTGCATCTAGAATATCCACTTATTATAGCTATAAGTAATAAAATAGTAGATTTCCTGATTGTTACTATTGATTTTGACTTTAGTAGCATACTTTAGAGATGTATAATATTTAGTATCTCATCATCCGATATATTTATAAACTATTATTGATTTCAGCCATACTATATGGTAAGGATTCTATTAATAATGTTATTGATTTCTTTAAAATATTTATTATGAATATTTATTAACCTTTCATGCTGGTATGTAATCTTTATCGAACCACAATCAATTGCTAGTGAGAGGGACGCAGCTCCATGAAGTATGACAAAACGGATTGGAACTTTAAGTACATCAACTTTTGACCTGGCTGTGAATTTTTTTTTTTTTTTTGCTGTCAGCAGTGTCATAGTTTTAAGTTTTTATTAATTCACATTTTGAAATGTGCCAATGAAAGAGCGTCTAAATTCATCGAAGTTAGAAAATGTTAATTTACAGGAAATGTGTATACAACTCGCTTCACAGTGTAATAGAAATGATTTCCACTTTTCACATTGGTTTCATGGAAGAAAATCACATTTCAACAAAATTAAAAGAGTTTGGGGAGCTCTTTCGGCACTGCGTCTCCGTGCTCCCTCGTTATTGAATCACAATAAGAAACCCTGTTAGTTCTCTGCTACTGAGCAAATTGCTTCCCACAATTATAGTTTATGTTTTAACGGGGCTGGCTTCACATTAGGAGAATTATTCCAACACAGTCCTGCCTCTCCAGGCAGCGCAGAACAGCACCCTGCCTATTTTACAAAATCCATGCCTCCCATGTTGCCTTTAAGGAAAATATATAAATAAATGCTTGCCAATCTTGCTTCTGAGAGAGTTTTAATTGAGGGTAATGAAACATCCCTAGCTTGAAATCAGAGTATGATGGCCACGAGCCCCTTTAAAATGCTAATAGGCAGAAAACTTTTATGGAAGTTTTTAGAGATTACGTGGCATAGTAATGGTATAGGTAGGTGACAGATTGTCTCATTTGGCTGCAGGGATCAGATCTGTTTTCATTTCTGAGGTTGGCTTGAATGAATATAGGATGATGTAAAGTCAGGACCTGCAAACACTAAGTCCCCTCCTTTTTTGGTCTATTTTGTGTTACTTTAAAAGAATACCTAACACTGGGTAATGTTAAAAGAAAGGAGATTGGTTTAGGTCACAATATTCAGGCTGAGAAGTTCAAGGCCAGGACCTTGTATTGTGTTATATCACTTCACAGTGGAGGTCAAAGGGGAAGTGGCCCTGTGTGAAGAGTGGGGGTCTGGAGGCACGGAGATGCTTTCTAACAACCCACTGTCCTGGGAGCTGATCGGTTCCCATGAGAATCAGTCCAGTCTCATGAGAGTGAGAATTCACTACTTAGGAGCACAGGACCAAGGGATCTGCCCCACAACCCTAATCCTCCCACTGGGCCTCCTCACCTCCCATACCAACACACTGGAAATCAAATCTCAGCATGAGCTTTGGTGGGTACAAACAATGGGTACCCAAACCAAGCACTGCCCTACTAGGTCATCTGCATTCCACCCATGAAAGAGAGTTTGGGAGGGCTCGCAAGAAGCAGGACCATCAGTTATGCATGGATGGCATAGTGATTCTAGTTCCCACTTCTCTCCGCTTTAGCGTATTTCACCTGCGGAACGCCCCTCTCCCTTTAAATCACAGTGACAACATGAACAGCACGTGTATGCTTTAACTAAGCAACTTACCAATTCAACTGGGTCGCCTCCGCGGGAAGCCATGGACTCAGCAGTGATAAAGTTGGCACTGCTTCAGTAAAATGGAATAAGAAATCACTTTGACAGAACCCAGATTCCAGTCTGGGTTGCTAAATGTGGTTTTTTTCTCCATATTTTTTTCTCTTTCAAGGTCGATGTTCTTTATTTTATATGGAGTATATCTTATGTGACAGCACAGGAAGAAATGTGGGCAGCCCAGGTTAATGCATTTGGGGTCAAAGTGAACTTGAAAGTGAAGGAAATCAGTCCTCTTGAGATACTCAACTAACATTCCTCAGTTTAAAAGGAAATCTTGATTAAAAGTCGACTGTTACAGTGAATGTCAAGAAGTATGAGAGGCATGAGAGGAAAGGTTCAGTTGCTTATTACACAAAGGCAACCTCTTTATTTCCTTTGGACGGGGAAGCAACACAAAGGCGTGGCTTAGAATGTTTTCTGGTTGCAGTCTCTTCCACTTCAGGGGTTTATGAGCGACATATTTTCATTTCTGAGTAAGTTGAAAGTGCTGGTCTCTGAAATTTGAGATGACAAGAGCCTTTCCCCAGCATCATCACCTGCCAGCAACAGAAGCACCATCTGCCAAGGTGCCAGGAGCGGGTCTATTGCTCCGATGGGACTTCACACGTCTCTGTGCGAGTGTTTGCATGAGAGGAATGAATTGCAAGCCCCACGCACTTATTAGCAATGCCAGGAACTTATAAAAATGACACCTGAAAATGGTAAAGAAACAACTTCTTAATGGAGAACTAAGATCATGTTTTAATGATGAATTTGCAGACATATATATAATATACCCATAAAATTTTAAAACTTTAAGACACAAACATAAAAAAATGATTAATTTGTATTGAGTTTTTCTTTATTATAAAATTCCCCTTATGGGCATCTATTTTGTTTTATACATTTATATTTTAAAGTATTATGGAACATTTACCCTTGGGTTTAGGTTTAATGCCCAAAACTGTAGTCAAAATTATTTTCTATGAAATTGCATGCAGTTAGATATTTTTCATTAATACTTCTTGTATTATTAAACACCTTTCTTAACATGTGTTTATTTTTATCTTACTCCAGATTGGAAGAGTGAACATTCAAATTTCTATCCACTACATCATTAAAAATGTATCTGTTATTTCCAAGTGTCTTAGGCGGGTATATATTAATGCCATGGATTTTGTCCCCAGCCTGGCTGTTGTGTCTCTCTCAATCCTGAGACAGATACATGTGAGGGTATTTTCATTAGTGTATCTACACTCAGCACAGATTGACTGTATGTTTAGAGAGTGATTTCAAAACTCTTCCATTTAAATTCAAATCAAAATGAAGCGGGCAAAGGACTTGGCATTATTACATTTCCTTCGTGCATTTTACTGAATGGCAGCAGCGATCAACTTTTTAGTCTCACATGGGTACGTGTTCTAAATTGACATGGAAAGAGTCACTGTTTCCTTTGTCACCTGAGTTTTATGCTGCATGCATGAGAAGGAAGTTCAAAACTAAGATTTCTAACAATGTCATGTACTTAACTCTGCCAGAGAGATCTTACAGGCACTTACGAGGAAAGGATTCCCCTGAGAAGATGCCCAGATGCATTTCTGTCAGGTGTACTTAGAACCCAGAGAATGACTCAAGTATGTCTCTGTAGAATGTCCTGGGAATCACAAATGGGTTTAATTTGACTAGTGTCTCCTTCATGTAATGGTAAAGTTCCTCAACTTGATTCTGTACTATTCGTTGTATAAATCACAGAGTAAAACCACAGAGTAGTGTTTTCTTTTGTGAGCCTTAGAAAATACAAACAGTTGCACATACATACAAATTGCTTTTGTGGAATAGATGCAAATGTAACTGATCCCCCAACACCTGCTTTATTCATATTTCAGTGATAGATTATCAGCAAAATTCCTGTTACTATGCAAAATTAAAATAAAAAGTCTTGCTGCACTATCAGATTTCTTTTCCTCGTGAAGCATTGTCACCTACCAGAGGAGAGATGATCACGAAGGTTCTCTCACTGATTATACCTAAATATGGCTGAGACAATGAATAGTAAATAATGGGATCCCTGTTCATGCAAACTGGCACACTGAATGCCAAGGTAAAGTCTCTTTGATTCCATAGCACGCGATTTCTATCTCTTCCAAACAACTTAGGATTCAGGCTGCATGCCAAGAGCTCGTGTGTGCCATTTCTGCAGAAGCAATTTTTATAATATGCCTTGATATGTGCATCAGAGATGAGAAGGACACTGCTTTTTCCTACAAGTGAGCAACTCAAGTATTGTATTTGCCAGGAACAGAAGGGAGGAGGGAGATTTGTTAGTACTCAGCTGTAGGTAAACTGAGTCATGGCAAAAATAACAAAACAATAACAAAAATGTTGAGTGTTAAGTGAAAACCAGATATTACATAAGTTAGCCACATTTTCCACATGGAGTAATGAGCAATGGGGGGGGGGGTGCTTATTGGTCAGGGGAGTTACCTTTACAGTGGAGTGAGGACATGGCTAACTGACCCCACTGTGATCCAGGTCCGCATGTGAGAAGCCAGTACAGAAACTCTAAGAGGAATGTAGAGTTTCAGGAGGAATTTAATTCTTTCTTTTCCAATTCTTTCTTTCTGTTATTTTTACTTTTTATTTTCCCAGCTGACACTTTGATCTCATCCAATTCACTCTTGGATGAATGGATATATACACATATATACATATATCAACTAAGTAACAAAAGCAGTCACTCTTCATTTGCTTTGGGCTACTAGTTACACAATTATTAGGAATGGAAATTTTAGACCAAGAAGAACTGTCTTGCTATAGTTATTGAGAAAAGGATGAAGAAGGAGCCCCTAGCAAGGGGCTGATTATGGCTCTGAAGTTCTATTTTACCTTGAACTTCAGCTCAGTGGTATGAGTCGTTGCAAATTTTATTAATGATAATTAAACAATATATATAAATTTGGAAAATTAAAAAGGCATTTTGGTTTCCAAAAGAGGGGGTCAAAGTTATGATCCGATCCCACTATCATCCTTCCAATTTAGGACTCTATCAAGAACAAGAATGATTTCATTAGTCTTAGGTATGTGTGACATGCTAAGTGTTTTAGATTTATTGACTTATTTAGTCCTTTGTGCAATCTTAAGGGAAAACATTGTTGCCCATTTAATTAAAAAAAAATGAGCTGAGACATTTATGCCTTCTTTAAAATCATACCCGGTGTGATAACTTTTTTATAACTGGGGTATTAATACTTCCTTTCAAACTAGCCATTCTTTACATATCAGCTCAGAACACAAAAATAAGCCACTCATAGCTCTTCCACCCCAGTTGTTGCCACATAGGTAGCATTCTTCACTTTGGAGTCCTTACTTTGGGGTGGGGGAGGCATTCTGACAGTGTAACTGCTTTCTTTGTTCTTTCAGTTTAATGACATTGCAGAATGCTGTATGGCTTTCTGGATTTTTAACTTTCCACTTGACGTTCAGTCAACTCTATTTAGCTCAACTGATTCAGCCTGCCCTGTGGGGGTGTGGGTGACTCTCCTGGCTGATTCTCAACAGTACCTACAACAGCAAACCCCTCCCCTTTCACAGCAGGGCCTGGAATAATCTTTGGGACTGGCATGGAATGTGGTAAATTCTGTATAAGAATAAAACATTTTGGTTTCATTAACTCTCACAGGAAGAAAACACCCATCTCCTTTGCTTTCCGATCTAACTGCCACCACCTTGCTCTTTTCTCCTTTACAACGATAAGCAGATATTTAAGTAGTTTGCACTATAACTTCTGGTGCCTTCTGTCCAACTGACTTTTCAACTTAATTGATTTCATATCTACCAGTCTAACCCCAATCAACACACTTGATCATTGTGGACATAAATTATAATCATCAGATGTTATAAACAATATCTTATTTAAGCGTCTTGATTCATCGCTTTTTATTGAATGGCTCACATTTCCCTTATTTTTTATTTTCAATTCTTTTCTTGTTTTCTTCCTACGCATGGAGCCATATCCTATTCATTTCATTGGGTTCCAATCCCTCCCTTCTCCCACTAAAGTGTGATAGTCCCAAAGTTCAACCACAAGAACTCCCTGTGTGTTCTCAGCCACATCCACAACTTCATCTGCTGCTCACACCAGCGACTCCCACCTTTGTCTGATCAAGCCACTTATTTACCTCCCTCCCTTTCTAGATGCCTCCATATAAACTAACAATAATTCAGCCTTTGTAGCATGTAACTAAGAATTCGCTGCAAACTGCATCCTCTCCTCCATGACTGATTACAATGTATGATGCTAATCATTTTTTTTCTAGAAAGCCCTGGTTTAATATAAATATGTCTCAGTTTGACCTTCTCCTCTTCAACCTAACTGCTACTGATATAGTTGACCTCTTTAGCCCAGCCACAGTTGTAAACTGTTAAAATAGCCACCTGGTTAATTTCTCTACTTCTAGAATATTCCCATTCAATCTCCTATTCCCTCTCTTTTTTGTGTTCATTCGGTGTGAAATTTATACAAACAAAAATTAATAATGTTCCTACCTTGCATAATTATCTCTGATACAAATTTCATTACAATAGATTAAATATTCTTTCAGGTGTGCACTTATGGAGATCCAATCATCTACCAGGCTAGGTACTGAAGAGACAATGACTGAAGTCACCCTCTTACAGGGGGCAAGAGGACCATAATTCAATCATTTAGCCAACAACAAATATGAAATTATAAACCAAACAGTGCACTGACAGCATGTGCTGAAGTGACTTGAGAGCGTGTACTGGGAAGTCGGACAGGAAGACTTAAATTTGAAAACTAAAGAGTGATGGAAGCTAGGTTAGAAAAAGAAAATTCCAAGCCAAGGCGTTTTCAAAAAGTCAGTATATTTGAACACAGAGAACCAATCAGAGATCGTAACTAAATTTTCAGGGCTTTAAACACTGTAAGACTTGTCTTTATTCTAAACTTAAAGGAAACTAGTAATAGGGCTTATGGATGGAGGGGAGTGTGAGATGTTTATAAAACACATTGGAAGAAGTCAGGGTACGTGGAAGAGAGAGGAAACAGCTTGGGTGTGAGGATTGTAGTGATGGTGGAGAGAAGTAACAAGACTTCAGGGATGGTTTAGGATTCGATTCTTAATTTTCTCATAAAAAATTTAAGATATTCATTAACTGATTAAAGGAAGGGAAGAATCAAGGAGAAGGAGATATCAAAGATGACTCCTATATGTCTAGTTTTCAGAAATGGACAAATATAATTAGAATTTGCTGAAATAAGGCATTAAGAAATAAGAAAGTTTGATGGAGAAAACCCTGGGCCAGACCATGATTCCTGCTTTTGTGTGCACTGCATTCAGCATGCCATGGGGCATAAAACTTGACGGTGCCCAAGAATACAGGAGGAGTGCCGAGTAGTTGGGAATAAAACCAAAGGGGAAGATCCTTTAAATAAATAAGGTAGATAAAGTTGAAATTGAAATGTGAATATTGGGGATGTTCTGCATACGAATGATAAACAGAACTGTAGTCACGAATGTGATTGTACGGGGAGAGAACGCAGATGTCCAAGGGAGGAAAGCCAAGGAGCAGTCATCAAGAGTTCCCCATTTAATGTCTCTGTAGACTATGGTACGTCTAAGGAGACGGCCAAGGGGGTGAGAAGGATGCTGGGAGGACAACGGGAGGCTTCCATGTGATACATGAGAGAAGGAAAGTTTCAAGATGAAGGGAGCAATGAAACATTTCAGTGGATGTGGGTAGAAAACAGCCTGCCGATGTTTATTAGATATGTTCTCATGGAACCCTCTGGGTGCCCTGGTCAACAACTTTTGTAAGTAACAGAAATCTGAAGTGAAATTCAAGTAAGTTAAGAATGTTAGGGGGAGGGAAATACTGAGAATCGGGGTTGACACCTAATAATTCTTTTTTAAAAAATATAAAGGTACAGATGGTTAGGTGACATCATTTGTTAGCTAATATCTCAGTGAAGTATTTCAAGAATGTATTTCAAGCACCCCAGGTGCTCAACACTAATTGGAAGCTAGTAGACGAGCAACTACAGACCTGACGATTCTTGAATTTTGATTGTGACACAGAAGCGTTAATGTTGTGTCAGTCAACAAAAAATCTATTTGTTTATTTTTTCTAATTCCTTGAATGGATTTATATACCTAGAGGAAGAATATAATAAAGAAATCAATGCCAAATATATACATATGAGAAAATATAATTCAAGGTACCCAAAATTATAGGCTTTTAGGTGTCTAACAAATAACATGACCCGATATAGGCACGACAGCTAGCTATAAAGCAATGAGCAGTTACAGTTTCTGTGGGTAACTACAATGTATGCCATAAGGGCATTCCAGTTCAAAAATGGGGATTTTCCATTGAGTATTGAAAACTTTGGTAGAAAGATGGTTTTACATAAGTGAATAGATTATTCATCCAACATAAAATGAAAAATAAAAAAGGAAATAGGGCACGTATATATTTAGTGAGTTTGTATGCTTTAAGAAGAAAACGTGAGCTAGATCCTCATGAATAAATTCAGTTTTCTACACTATGCAAATAGCAAAGTCCTCTCCTAAAACTGGAGCTGAAAGGTGGAAGTCCTAAGGAAAGTGAGTGACTAGAGGGTGGTTTATATAGAAAATGAAGCAAGATTAGGCAGTCAGATAATCGATGAGTGAGGTGATTTCCTATATCATTTGTGATGTTACCTTCCCTTCCCCTGGATTAGATGTTATGGTGGGTCAGGGAAATTTTTTTAGAATTTCTTAATTCTTTTATAAATGAGGAAAGTAAATAAGATTCAATCCCCTGAACATAAGCCATCCTTGATTAGCTTTTGACAAGGATTTGTGATCTTTTATCTCAGGCTTCCCAACAACCACAGGTGTTCGGGCAGCTCCATAAATTTAGACCCTTGTGTTTGAATATGTCAGTTACTTCCTCTGCTTGATAATACCTGTGCCTTCTATTTGGTTGATGAACTAAAGCTTCTCCTTTTTTTAAGAGGTAGTTCTCAAAACTTTCTCACTTTGGTGGATGGGTGGAGGGAGGATGTTTGGAAGGGTCACCCCTATGGTTTATCTTTCAAGGGCACAAGTGAATCTTTCTCGAAGTAGAATATAAAC